>JAFEMH010005235.1:0-171678 GCA_022495995.1 Adenophora triphylla var. japonica | reverse complement strand
CGCTCAATCATGTCCTAGGACATTCCGGTTTACAATTTCGTCTCCGAGACATTAAATTCCCGAGTTGACGTTTGACATTTAAACGCTCAATGTGTCTTTAGGACATTCCGGTTACAATGTTTGGCTCTCCCAGGCGTTAAATTCCCGATTGGCGTTTGACATTGGCAAACGCTCAATCATGTCTCGAACTTTCCGATTACAATTCCGTCTCCAGGACGTTAAATTCTCAATTGGCGTTTGACACTCAAACGCCTTCAATCATGTCTCTGAACATTCCGATTACAATTCCGTCTCCAGGAGCGTTAGAATTCCCGATTGGCGTTTGACATTGGCAAATCGCTCAATCATGTCTCCGGACATTCGATTTACAATTCGCGTCTCCAGACGCGTTATATTCCCGAGTTGGCGTTTGACATTCAAACGCTCACTCTGTCTTCGGACATCAAATCACAATTCCGTCTCGACGTCAAAATTCCCATGGGTTTTCACCAAGCGTTCACTTCCTCGGCCACGCAAGCCCGAACCCCAAGGCACGAACGCCTTGCAACAATTCTCCTTCGGCGGCCGCAATAAGCCCGAACCCCACAGGCACGAACGCCTTGCAACAATTCTCCTTCGGCGGCCGCAATAAGCCCGAACCCCAAGGCACGAACGCCTTGCAACAATTCTCCTTCGGCAGCCGCAATAAGCCCGAACCCCAAGGCACGAACGCCTTGAAACAATTCTCCTTCGGCAGCCGCAATAAGCCCGAACCCCAAGGCACGAATGCCTTGCAACAATTCTCCTCCGGCCGCCAGTCGTAAGCCCGATCGTCCCACCTCAGCGGCCATCAAGGTAAGCCCGCATAACAATCCCTCAGCGGCCATCAAGGTAAGCTCGCACAACAATCCCTCTTCGGCCATCATCGTAAGCCCAAACACCATTTCCGTCGAACTCGGAACCTTCAAAACCATTTCCGTCGAACTCGGAAGCTTCAAAACCATTTCGCGTCGGGACTTTCAAAACCATCTCTCTCGTGAGATTCACCCATCTCCCTCGCGAGATCCTTCCCGAGATTTTGCATCTCGTCATCTCCTCGTGAGATTCTTTTCTATTATTCTCCCTCGTGAGAATCGGTCATCTCCCTCGTGAGATTCACCCATCTCCTCGTGAGATTCGGCCATCTCCCTAGGGAGATTCAGCCCATCTCCCTCGTGAGATTAGTCATCTCCCTGCGTGAGATTCACCCATCTCCCTCGTGAGATTCGAGTCATCTCCCTCGTGAGATTCACGGGCCATCTCCTCCTCGTGAGATCGAGTCAAATCTCCTCGTGAGATTCGGTCATCTCTCCTCGTGAGATTCACCCGTCTCCTCGTGAGATCGGTCGTCTCCTCGTGAGATTCACCCATCTCCCTCGTGAGATTCAGTCATCTCCCTCGTGAGATTCACCCATCTCCCTCGTGAGAATCAGTCATCTCCCTCGTGAGATTCACCCATCTCCCTCGTGAGTTCGAGTCATCTCCCTGCGTGAGATTCACCCCGTCTCCTCGTGAATCTCTCCCTCGTGAGATTCGGTCATCTCCCTCGTGAGATTCACCGTGATTTAGTCATCTCCCTCGTGAGATTCACCCATCTCCCTCGTGAGATTCACCCATCTCCCTCGTGAGATTCAGTCATCTCCCTCGTGAGATTTTCTCCCTCGTGAGATTACCGCGTCTCCCTCGTGAGATTCACCCGTCTCCTCGTGAGATTCAGCCCATCTCCCTCGTGAGAATCAAACCATCTCCCTCGTGAGATTCACCCATCTCCCTTGTGAGATTCACTCATCTCCCTCGTGAAGTTCAACCACGCCCTCGTAAGTTTTAGAAATCTTAGGTTCAGACGCCTCACAATAGTCTCCATTCAGGTTCGGATGCCTCGCAATGGTCTCACTTAGGTTCAGACGCCTCACAATAGTCTCCATTCAGGTTCGGATGCCTCGCAATGGTCTCACTTAGGTTCAGACGCCTCACAATAGTCTCCATTCGAGGTTCGGATGCCTCGCAATGGTCTCACTTAGGTTCGAGACGCCTCACAATAGTCTCCATTCGAGTTCGGATGCCTCGCAATGGTCTCACTTAGGTTCAGACGCCTCACAATAGTCTCCATTCAGGTTCGGATGCCTCGCAATGGTCTCACTTAGGTTCAGACGCCTCACAATAGTCTCCATTAGGGTTCGGATATCTCGCAATGGTCTCACTTGAGGTTCGGACGCCTCCTGATAGTCTCCATTCGAGTTCGGATGCCTCGTGATGGTCTCACTTAGGTTCGGACGCCTCCTGATAGTCTCCATTCGAGGTTCGGATG
This sequence comes from Adenophora triphylla var. japonica, assembly GCA_022495995.1. Taxonomy (NCBI): domain Eukaryota; kingdom Viridiplantae; phylum Streptophyta; class Magnoliopsida; order Asterales; family Campanulaceae; genus Adenophora; species Adenophora triphylla. Next base: position 169,352 of record JAFEMH010005235.1, on the reverse strand, counting down.
CCTCGCGATGGTCTCACTTAGGTTCGGACGCCTCCTGATAGTCTCCATTCGGGTTCGGATGCCTCATGATGGTCTCACTTAGGTTCGAGACGCCTCCACAGATAGTCTCCATTCGGGTTCGGATGCCTCGCAATGGTCTCACTTAGGTTCGGACGCCTCACAATAGTCTCCATTCGGGTTCGGATGCCTCGCAATGGTCTCACTTAGGTTCGGACGCCTCACAATAGTCTCCATTCGGGTTCGGATGCCTCGCAATGGTCTCACTTAGGATTCGGGCGCCTCACATGATAGTCTCCATTCGGGTTCGGATGCCTCGCAATGGTCTCACTTAGGTTCGGACGCCTCACAATAGTCTCCATTCGGGTTCGGATGCCTCGCAGTGGTCTCACTTAGGTTCGGATGCCTCGCAATGGTCCCATTTAGAGTTCGAACGCCTTCAAATAGTCTCCCTCGGGTTTAGACGCCTCCAAAACGATCTCTCTCGGGACGAACTCCTCCTAATCATTCCCCTTGGTCGAGGCCCCTACCAATTTCCCTCACGCCCGTGAACTACGATCGGCTTGATTCCCGCTCGGGATACGTAGGAATCCTTTTGCTAAGGGTCCGGCCATTTGACCGCCCGGGTCTCTCCATAAGGCATCCCCCGATTTGGATCCTTATCTTTTTCGACGACCCCACTTCCTTCGAAAGTGCCGTCGTCGAGGGGCTCACTGTAAGTACCCAAATCCGGATCGTCAAAATCAGTTAAAGTTAACCGGAACCCGTTAAGTTCCCCGTTCTCGAGTCAACGAGACATCCGGGACTGCCGTGCATCCCGACATCAAAGCGTACTCAACACACGTTATCACACGTAAAAGTATGGCTTTCCCCGAAAAACGTACTTTTCGGGGTCTTCCGGGATTAGATTTCCCGTTTTCGAGCGTCTCGACCTTCCGAAGGTCATAACTTCCTCATACGAACTCCGTTTTGGGCCCACCACATATCAAATCGAACGCGAGAACAAGATCTACGCATATGGCTAGTTCAATCAGGAAATATAGCCAATTTCAGGAATAGTCCGGCTGGACTCTTTCTGCAGCTTAATTAATACGTGTCCAAAACGTGTCAAATTCAAGGCCAAATGACCAAAATATCCCCAAATGCAAGAGAGGTCCGGCCGGACTCTTTCTGCAGGGCAGAAACCCATCAGGCTAAGCAATCTTCCTTCCTCATTAAGCAAACTTACCCACCAAGTTTCTCCCCCCTCCTCCAATATTTTCATCCTATAAATTCTCCTCCCTCCACCCCAAGCACAAAAGGCTTGTCTTTCTTCCGCTCTTCGGGGGCCCTCGTGCTACTCGTCGGCGGAATTCTCTACTCTTCGGGGGCCCTCGTGCTACTCGTCGGTAGATTCTGATCGTAGGCTAAACCGACACAAGTCGAAACGCTGCCCAAATCCCTAGGTTTCTAAACACCAAATAAAAGGGGAAACTCTGCCCAAACACTTCCGAAACACCTTTCAAACATCTTTCCGTATCCCGTATACGCCCACCGAGCCAAAGGAGCCGACCCTAGCCATAGGTAGCTCCCTCTCTCACTCTCAAAATGTAGACGCCTCCGTCTAACGGGGTCCGATACGTTTTAGCCCCTCGATCCTCTTCTCTTCCCGTAAGAGAAGTAATCACGGGTTAAAACGGCGTTCCGACCCCATTCCGTTTACTTTTTATGTCATTTACCATTCCGGATCGATCGATCCGTTGATTGTCATTTAATTTCTGTCATTTACAATTCCGAGCCGATTGGCCTCGTTGATCGTCATTTACAATTCCGAGCCGATTGGCCTCGTTGATCGTCATTTACAATTCCGAGCCGATTGGCCTCGTTGATCGTCATTTACAATTCCGAGCCGATTGGCCTCGTTGATCGTCATTTACGATTCCGGATCGTTTGATTTCGTTGATACCGCACTTTAAATACTGTCATTTACAAAGTCCGACCCGTTTGGATCGTGATAGTATTTACTTTTCAAAGTCCGAGTCGCAACCCGATTCGTTGATCGCATATCATTTAATACGCATTTTTCCCGTAAAAATCGTTAACAATGTAACGCCCGGTTTAAAAAACCGGAGTTCGACCTTCGAACTCCTTTTCAACTCAAAGTCGACGTTTGCCACGCAAACGCTCATTTCAACTCAAAATCGACGTTTGCCATGCAAACGCTCATTTCAAACTCAAAGTCGACGTTTGCCACGCAAACGCTCATTTCAACTCAAAGTCGACGTTTGCCACGCAAACGCTCATTTCAAACTCAAAGTCGACGTTTGCCACGCAAACGCTCATTTCCGTCTCAAAATCGACGTTTGCCACGCAATCGCTCATTTCAAACTCAAAACCGACGTTTGTCATTCAAACGCTCGTCTTTTCAAACAAAGTCACCTAATCAACGTTTGACATTCAAACCAAGATTAAGCTTGTCATTCAAGCCCCATTTCAAAACACACAAACACACACACACGTTTTCGAGAAAGGTAGAAAGACTCGTCATGCGAGGCATTTCGGGCGATCTCGTAATACTCTACCCGAAACGTAACGTGACCTCCGAACCTAACAATCTCTGGTACTAAAAAAGCTTTTTACTCGTTTTTGCTACCAATAAAAATGATCCCCTATTTTCAAAGCCTTTTCCTAAGTTTTTGCTACCAATAAAAACGACACCCTTTTTCACTAAAGCCGTTTCTCAACGTTTGGGCTCAAAATACAAAAACCGCGTGGCGACTCCTCATTTTTTTCCTTCCCATGAAGCGAGGTCTCAGACACCAACCCCCCGCGAAAGACAACCGCGTTTCGCGTCCGCGCGAAATCCCGGGTAATTTCACTAGGGTTGAGCTTCATGTCGTTTGCTCGAAGATTGGCGAACGTTTCCCTTAGGTCGACTACGTGACGTCCGGCCTTTGTCTTGATGACCATATCGTCGATGTAAGCCTCCATATTTCGGCCAATCTGCGAAGCAAAGACTTTGTTCACCATTCTTTGGTAGGTCGCCCCTGCGTTCTTCAACCCAAATGGCAACATACTGTAGCAATAGATGCCTCCAGCCGCTTGAAACGCTGTCTTCACTATGTCATCCTCATGCATCTTGATCTGATGATAGCCTGAATAGGCATCTAGAAAGCTGAGGGTGGAGTGGCCAGCAATAGAATCCACGAGCTTGTCAATTCTTGGGAGAGGATAGCTGTCTTTTGGGCAGGCTAGATTGAGATTGGTGAAGTCGACGCACATTCTCCGTTTGCCATTTGACTTCTTCACCATGACCACATTGGCTAGCCAGGTTGTATGTGTGGCCTCCTTGATTATACCTGCACTCAAAAGTTTTTGTACCTCGAGTTTAATGGCTTCTTCTTTGTCGTGAGCGAAGTTCCTTAATTTTTGAGGCCTTGGCTTGATGGTCGGGTTGACTTCCAGCCTGTGAACCGCGACCTCCTCCTTGATCCCTTTCATGTCCTCAACTCGCCATGCAAAGACATCGCTGCTTTCCTTGAGCAACTCGACAATCTCTAACCTTTCTTCAGGTGACAGCTGCTTCCCTATCTGAATTTTTTGCTGGGGTAGGAAAGGTTGGTGATTATTGATTCCAATTCGTCCACAGCTTCTAGCTCAGGACCATCTCTGAATTGCAGGGTTTCAATGATGATCTCTCTGACCCTCTTACTTTCCTCGGCCCCCAAGTGTGGAGCTTCCTCAGCAATCATCTCATCCAGCTTGTCTGCAGTCTCACTGGCGGTGGCCCCCGAGTTATTGTCGATCTGGAGGCATAGCTTGCCTATGGAGACTTGGTCGACCATAACTGTATCCGGATCAACCATAGTGGTTTCGGAGTGACGTGTCGACTCAGTCATGATCTCGTCATGTGAGCGATAGGTCGACTCTTCCACAATGGTGATCGTAGATAGTCGAGTAGTTTTGGTGACTGACTGAGACAACTTTAAGTACCCTTCTGCATTCTCAATCTCTAGCTCTCTCTTCTTTCTTTCTCGAAGGACATGATCTAGGTACGCTTGAGCTGTGCCTTGTACACAGCCGACTCCAGCTGGCGTGGGGAATTTAACTCGCTGATGGGGGATTGATGCCACCATTCCAAGTGCAACCTGGCCAGGGATTCCGAGAATAGCAGCATAATCACTATTCACATCTATGACAATAAATTTTACCTTGGAAATGACCCTGCAAGGATGTTGGCCCAGGTCGACGTCTAGCTCAATCTGCCCCTTAGCATCAACTCGGTGGTTTGTGAAGCCCTCCAATCTGCCATTATACATTTCGAGCTGTTCGTTTGAGAGACCCATCTCCATCTCTTGGAATGTCTTATAGAACAGAATGTCCTTGCAGGCCCCCATGTCGACTAAGAGTCTGGTCGTCGTACATCCATCAATGAGTCCTGGGATGACGTGAACTTGCTCTCTAGCTGCCATATTAGTTGGTAGCTCATGGGGATAAAAACTGATCACTTCATCTCTAACGTGGCTCCTTGGCGGCACATGTGGGGCTTTGTTGAGCTGAAAGATCTTGTGCTTGATGGTTGTATTGCTGGCTTGTTCAGTAATGACCCCCAAGTTCAATCTGGGTTGCCTTGGTCCCTGGTGTCCACCTGCCGGCTGCTCGCCTCCACCAGCTTGAGGCCTTTTCACATATGCGTCGAGCCTTCCCTGGTCGACCATTCTCTGGATGATACGCTTCAAGCCTAAGCAATCTTCTGTGAGATGACCCGTATCTTTGTGATACTCAAAAAATTTGGTGTTGTCCCTCCTGAACTTATTGGCCGGGTTCATTGGGGCAGGTGGGGCCAGCTCGATCGCATTCATTATTTCTGTTTGACTCACCGTTAGGGGAGTGAAAGCCTCAGGCACCTTCTCTGTCGCCTTGGTCCTGTTCTTACCATTCTTGTTGTTTCCCCCATTTTTGGCTGAGTCTTTCTTATCATCAGCGACCTCAACCTTGGGGCCTTTCCCACTCTTCTTTTCTTTTCTCTCTTCGGCTAGTGCCACATTATAAACCTTCTCGAACAACTCCTGTCGAGTAGTGACTGTACGGAACATCATCTCGTAATCCATGTCTGGCGAGGAAATGCCATTTCGGAAGCAATTGATCACCTCCCTGTCAGTGAGATCCTCTTCGATTTTGTCGACCATCTCTTTAAATTTGGTGTAGTAGCTCATCGAGCTTTCATTTTTACCTTGCACCAAGTTGTTTAAATCGGTGACAGTCATCTTCCGAGCTCCAGCAATTGAGAAGCGATCTAGGAATTTTGTTCTCATACTCATCCAAGTCGAGATGCTACCGGCTTCCAAACCGTTGAACCATGTCAGAGCTGCCCCTGTGAGTGTGCTTATGAGGGCTTTGCACATAGTGTCGTCCTTGTTGGAGACAAAGCACATTGTGGCCTCCAAGTGCTGCACATGGCTTTTTGCATTGGTCTCCCCTGAGTACTTTTCTAGGAGGGGTAATCTGAAACCAGGGGGAGGTCGACTGTCAATTAAATCCTTGGATAAAGGTCGAAGAGCAAAGTCAATTCGCTCGACCTTTCCAGCATCATTTTTCTTTTCAGCCTCCCATTGCTCAAATTTTATCTTCCATTGCAGCCACTCCCTAGCATCAGGTCTGTCTTCTCCAGCAGGGGGGACAGCATTTGACCTTTGACCCTCACTTCTAGGGGGAGTTATTTGCTTGCTCCTCCTATCCCTGTGAGAAGGTGACCTTACCGAGTGAACCGGTGACCTGTGCCTATCATCTCTTAGTGGCGACCTGCGCCTATCGTCTCTGGGTGGCGACCTGCGCCTATCATCTCTGAGTGGCGACCTGCGCCTTGCTTCTCTTATAGGCGACCTGCGCCCATTCCTTCCCCTGTGGGATTGAGACCTTTCTGTCCTGGCTGGTGATCTACGCATGCTTCGATTTGCCTCCAGCTGCGTCCTCAGGTCCGACTGTGCCTCTTGCTCCCTGTTCCTAGTAAGGCTGGCCCTTAGGTCGTCACTTGGAACATGAATAGGTGGTTGAGGCCGCACCACCATCCTTTGATCAACATTTTGTCCCACAGTTTCGTTTGGTCTAGTACTCCTGGCACGTTCCCTGTTTGAAACTTGAGATGGAGCCACCCTCTCAGACCTTCTATCCACTTGCTCAGCCTCCTCCATTGCCAATAACTCGGCCAGAATTTGAGCTCGCTCCATTAGCATTTCTTTTCTGCTTAGTGGGTTGGATGAGGGACCTGCCCTATTTCCAACATTCATTTGTCCAGTTGGACGCTTTGGAGGAGGTGGAACTCCTTGCCCCTCCATAGGCCGCTTATCTCTCCTTCCATCTGGCAATCCTCTGCCATCAGCCACACTGTTTGATCGCGTTGCCCTAACATGATGGCGAGTTGGAGGGGGAGGAGGCAGATTTGTGTTTCCAGCGTTGGTGTTGAGATTTACAGCTTTTGCATTGGTGTTATTGTTTCCTTCTTTGTGACCGAGTGAGGCCTCAGATACATGCCCATCCGAAGTCACCATTGTTGCAGGTTGAGAAAACTTTCGAGGTCAAGCTTATGCACGATTCCTGACAATGGAACCAAACTGATGCCGCAAGAAATGTGCTTATCAATCTTCCTCCACGTGGCAGGACTGATCACTTGGCTCCTTGACCTGAAAACAAGAACCCACGACTAGCCGGATGTGTCTCCGGCTTAGACCCTCGGTGTAAGTACCCCAATCTGGATCACCCTCTTTCTAGCACATGGGAAACACCACAGACTCACAAACACAGTCTCGAAGACCTCTAGCACTTAAAACCCTCAAAAACCCTCAGCCAAACTAAGGGAGGAGCCTTTCTGGGATAAAAAGGGACAAAAGGACCTTTTGGGAATTTTCAGGAAATTGGAAAAGCATAAGTGGTCCGTACGGACCTCTTTGTTGCAATAATTACTGAATCCCCTTAAAGTCCACAATATTCCCTCAAATCCCGGAGAACATCATTACCCCCATGCATGGTTGGTCCGTACGGACCTCTTTGCATGCTGAGATGGTCCGTACGGACCTCTTTGCACAGGGGACACCATCATTCCAGAATATTCACAATTATTACAGATTCCCTCAAATCGAGGAAAACTAAAATTCTGGATAACGTACAAGGTCCGTACGGACCTCTTTGCACAAAATCTACCACTATAAATAGAGGGCTCCCCCTCCCATTTCATTCACACCTCCCTCTTCTCTCCTCTCCCCCCAGCCTTCAGGCTCCCCTCTAAGACCCTTCGGGGCAATCCCGGCCCCTTTCGGATCCTTCCGAGGCCTTCCGAGCTCCCTTGTGGTGCTCCGAAGCCTCTCCGAGCGCTCCCGCGCTGCCCCGAGGCACTCTTGAGGTACTCTGAGGCCCCTCGTGGTACTCCGAGGCCTTGCCTGGTCTTTCCCGAGGCGTCCCGGCTCTTTCCGAGTCAAACCAGCCACTTGAACGCAAGCCGAACCTCTGCCCGAATCCAACCAACGATTCCAACACACGCCGAACCTCTGCCCGAGTGATCCCTGCGATCCCAACGCACGCCGAACCTCTGCCCGAACGCAGCCTGCAAACATCAACTCACGCCGAAACTCTGTCCGCAGACAACCGGCCCCTCCCGAAGCAATCCCGGTCCGTACCGGAACACTGTTCCATCCTCAAACACCATTCCCCAGTGGAAGACAGACACGAACCAACATTGGTAAGGCTTCCTTCCATTACTATTTCAATACATTTCAATACGTAGTATACAATGTAGACATCCGATACAACATGCATTTTTAAAAAAGCACACACACACACAATATTTAAAGGATATTAGGGGTATCCGAAAGACTCGTTTTTACGAGGCGACTCGGGTGAGCTCCAAGATTCTAATATTCTCTTCCCGAGGAGTCATCTGACCTCCGAACTCAAAATCTCATCACACAAAAACAATTTATTTTTAAACTGATGCCCTTTTTCAATGTTTTGGGCTTAATAAAAACGGCATGGCGACTCTACAAATGCGAAAATAAACGGCGAGACACCTCCAACACGCTAAAGCGGAATAAGCCAGATGCCGGGGCGCGAACGCGCACGCTCTCTACCCGGATACGGGCGACTTTCCTGAAAAGCGACAAATGCGAGATGCCGGGGCCCGCGCGCGAGCCGGATCCGGGTAATTTCGATTGGCGACTCCATTTGGGACTTTTGTTTTAAAATCTTTTAAACAAAACAAAAGATTTTAAAACGATGATGAGGGTCAAACTTTCATTTTACCCCTTTCTTTAATCTTGTTGTGTGTGTGTGCACGTGTTTACTTTTTATTTTACAAAAATAAAAATACAAAAAATGCATCAATATACATACGTGCATACATTTAAAATTCTTCAAAACTTCGTTTTACTCGGAAAAAGAATTTTAGAGACCGCACACTACTCGCACCGTCTTTGCCTCGGTTACACCGCAAGCTACTCGCCGCTTTGCCTCGGTTACACCGCACGCTACGCGCACCTTGCCTCGGTTACACCGCACACTACAACCCTCAACCCGGGTGGTCTCGGTTGCGATCCGTTTGGTCTTCCTAGGCCTCTCGGAAGCGCACGGGATCATTCCAAACATCCCATCCTAGCCAAGCGCCAACCCCGCACGTTTGAGTCTTGAGTCACACTCGTCCGGACTCGGTTGGTTTTACCCAGTCCGTGTCATACAGCCTGGATACATATACCATGCCGGCCACTTTCTGAGTCAAGGCTCGAAACTCAAGATCCCTTGCGCAAGCAAAGCGATGAAAGGTCATGCTAAAATCTTGACCTGATCTTGATTTCCGAAGCTACACCCAGACGATGTTCCGTTCCGGATATACATCCATGCTACATGACACCATGTCATCACGCCTTTGATACGTCAGCCATGACAATATGACCCAGCCAACGCCTAACGTCACAGATCCCTTGCGCAAGCAAGGTAAAGAGAGGTCATGCCGGACTCTTGACCTGATCTTGACTCAGTGGCCGGCTCGGTTCACTATTCACATGGCTAACGCATCAAAACGAACATGACAGGCTCGGTCCTTAGGTTCGGTTTTTCTTTTAGGCCGGTGGAAACCGCTTGCCCTATAGGACCCTTGCCGGGCTGTCCACCTGGGATGTCGAAATACGGGTGCAAAACGAGGGGCTTATAGCCGCACGGATGGTCTCCACGACCCGGGATCTAGTATAGTTGCAAAAAAGAAGAGCAATCTTTTCCAACCTACCTAGGACTCTGAGAAAACATGTTTTAAGTAAATTAAAACAACAAAAAAAAAAAAATATAAATGAAGCGGAAACCGCATGCCACGTGAGCTTTCCCCTTTTATCCCGAGAGGCTATTCCTGTGTCTAAACCTTGCGCGTCACCCCCTCCAGCGAACCGAGAGTGGTTGAGAATACCCGGAGCCGCCTTTTCGCATCGTGGTCACAAGGTCCGACAGCTCTTCCGGTTCAATCTGCTCGCACCGTCCGCTACTCCCCATGACGGATCAACAGATAACAGTGAGGGAAACGGAACCCCGCCACTAAGGAACCTCCAGACAATGGAGGAGGTGCTGCGAGCCTTCGAAACCATCAAGAAGCGCCAAGAAGAGCAGCAAGCCTGGATCATAGACACCTTGCGTCTTCGAGGAACCGTTGCAGTTCCCCAACTTGACGGAACCTTTGTTCTCATAGAGGACGAAGACATACCGGCTCCCCCGGTTTCTCAAAGCTATCGCGGAGTCCCGCCTCCGCCAAGTTACGAGATCCCGGCAACGCTAAGCGGCTCTCGCTCAAAGCTCCTTCGGGCGTCGGCCAAGGCTCCAAGATGCCCGCCAAGGCACGGTCGGTTTCCGGCTCCGCACATCAAGCTCAGTATCAACAGCACACATACGTGCCTGCTCCGCCAGATCCCAATGCATCTCGGTATCCCCCAGGATTCAATCCTTTGCCTCTATACGAGCCTCGCAGCCATAATCAGAAGTCCCCATGCTTACCAGGGACGGGCATCCCGAGCGGATATCCCGACATTTCAAGCTTGCCACCTGCTAGTCTGCCACTTGGGGCTAACGAATCATTTCCCCAATTCCCAAACACAACCTTTTTAAAAAGAAAGCTAAAGAATGTTACATAATGCTAAATAGAGGACTTTTTGAATGGCTCGGGAATCCTATTTCGTATTTGGTATGGATAAAAGATCTCCCAAATGTTATATTATTCCATTTTCGACAACGAATTGATTAGATAGTGAACATACCAAAAGTGTCGATCTGGGCCAAGCAAGTAAAGCCCAATCCTCAAAGCAACTATTGCCTCAGCATATCCAATGGTCTAAGCCCAATCAGTACGTGGCCCAAAGCCCATCTCATGTATCAGTCGATTAAGTTCATTGTCCGACCTACCAGGTCCCGACCTAACTTAGTCCGACCCTATGACCGAGTCATATTTCTGGTACGATCCAACTCTACTCGATAGTCAGGTCGACCCAAACACAAGTGTCGACCTCGACCTACCAAAGCAAGCGTCGACCTAACGGTAACAGGCACACGTGCATTTATTCCGGCCATAACTGCTCCCCTACAAATCAAGGACCGTTCCAGGACACGTTCACATTACATGTAACTGTCCCTAGAATCTCGGAGCTCATGTAGCCCTATCATTAAACCACCTACATCAACTATAAATACATTACCACTACCAACGGTGCAAAGGTAACTGTAATTTTGTCATTTGAATACAACTGTTCATTTACAATATTTGCTCTCCAAAACACATACTTACTCTCACGCCCGAGGGTCTAAGCCGGAGACACATCCGGCTAGTCGTGGGTTCTGATTTCAGGTCAAGGAGCCAGGTGATCAGTCCTGCCACGTGGAGGAAGATTGATAAGCACTTTTCTTGCGGCATCAGTTTGGTTCCATTGCCGGGAAACGTGCTTTAGCTTGACCTCGAAACTTTTCTCAACCTACAACAATGGTAACCCCAAACGGGCATGTCTCAGACGCTTCTGAAGAATTCAATGAAGTGAATGTCAACACCAACGCAGATACCAATGCAAATACTGAAAACACAAATCTACTTCCTCCCCCACCAAATCGCCCTCATGGTAGAGCAACACGCTCTACCAGTATTGCTGATGGCAGAGGATTGCCAGATACAAGAAGAGGGAAAAGACACATGGAGGGACAAGGAGCTCCACCTCCTCCTAAGCGTCCAACTGCTCATGTGAATGTTGGAAATAGGGCAGGTCCCTCATCCAACCCATTGAGTAGAAAGGAAATGCTATTGGAGCGAGCCCAGATTCTGGCCGAGTTACTGGCTATAGAGGAGGCTGAGAAGGCGGATATAAGATCAGAGAGGGTGGCTCCCACTCAAATTTCCAACAGGGAGCAGGCCAGGAGTGCTAGACCTAAGGAAGACGTTGGACAGAACGGCGATAACAGGATAGTGCAGCGGGTTCCGTCTCTCATTCATGTGCCAAGCAACGACCTAAGAGCTAGCCTCACTAGGAATAGGGAACAGGAGGCTCAATCAGATTTGAGGACTCACTTAGAGGCCAACCGAAGCCGACGTGGTTCGCTTGCTAGTACACAAAGATCTCAATCTCATAGGTACAGGAATGGGCGCAGGTCGCCCATAAGGGAGGAAAGGCGCAGGTCGCCTCTCAGAGATGATAGGCGCAGGTCGCCTCTCAGAGACGAAAGGCGCAGGTCGCCGCCAAGAGATGACAGACATAGGTCACCAATTCGATCAGAAAGGGCTCCTTCTCACAGAGATAGGAGAAGCAGGCAGGTAACTCCCCTCAGAAGTGAGGGTCAGAGGTCGAATGTCGTTCCCCCAACAGGAGATGACAGACCCGACGCTAGGGAATGGTTGTTGATGAAAAAGAAGTTCGAACAATGGGAGGAGGAAAAGAAAAAGGATACTGGAAAGGTCGAACGAATTGACTTTGCTCTTCGACCCTTATCCAAGTGAATGAACGCTCGCCGAAAAAAGATATTGTAAAAGATAATATATGAATTTATCTTTGCGAGTCGCCACGCCGTTTTTAAAGGAAAACATTGAAAAACCTTTAAAGAGAAGATGGGTCCGGGGGTCAGGTTACGTGTTGGGAAGAACTTGAGAGTTCACCCAACACGCCTCGTCCGTAGACGAGTCTTTCTATGTTCAACATTCAAGACCATTCAAAAGTGTGTGCAGATGTGTGAGACGAGATATGTAATAAAATGCATTTGATGCTTTGTTTTATTGATCCATTTAAAGAATTACAACTTGTGAGCCTTTTACTGTGGGAGGCCACATCCCTCTTACAATTAATGAAATTGAATTACAAGGAAGTGGGTTGAGACAGTCTGTCCAGGGACTTTGAATGTCGTCCGACAGAGGACTTCCTCTGTAGAGGGATGTCGAACGACACATGACATCCTTGGTCAGATTGCCTCTACAAAGGGTGTGGTCATGCCACCAATATTATTCTAAAGCTAAGAAGCTATCTAGAACAATGAAGAGACTGAGATAAAGAGTATTATGGGAAGGTCATGGGGTTTCAGTGACCCAATGTGAATGACCACATTTCTTGGATCACAATTAAAGAACCCTCACTTCCTAACTCAAGCAACGATAGAAACAAATGAGTATTGTGGGAGGATCATATGGCGTTGATGGCCAAATATGAATGATGGGCCATCACCTCCTAACTCAGACGAGCATGATCACGATTCAGGCACATGGATCAGAGGCCACGGGGGAAGAATCAAGACTCAGATGAGTGTGAATATAGATGATTCACACTCATCTTCGTGTTTTAATCACAAATCACAAATCACAAGTCCAACCATTGTGTAAATACAACACCAGAATCTGAACAAGATTATCCCAAGCATAAACCCAGGCAGAACAGATCTAGATACAGATTAACATTAACGGATTATCAATGACAAATATGGAAATGGAACGAGATCAATAATCTGTAGAGATGAATACAACATCCAGACAATGAAACAAAACACATTCGACCAAGTCTCAAATAAAGCAGCAAGTCAACATAGCAATCGAAACAGGTGACGAAACTAGAGAGAGAGAACGGGATAGAAACGTTACCCTCGTAGATCCACACCTCCCTATACCCCGTCGGTATAGGGAGTCTTCAATCAGCTCCGGAGAGAGTCACCGGCAAAGAGGAGCGGCGGCAACGAATGGATTCGGGTACAGGGAGAGAACTCTGTGTTGAAGGCTGTTTCGGTGTTGAGAAACAGAGGATGATGATGGGTTCGGCCGGCGAACTGATTTAGGGATAATGGAGAGAGCTCCGTGGTGGACTTGGCCGGAGAGAGAGCTCCGTGGTGGACTTGGCCGGAGAGAGCTAGGTCGTTGCTTGGTTGAGGAGAAGATCGGTAATGGAGGGTCTCCTGTTATTGCGTATAGAGAGAAGTAAGAGAGAGAGAGAGAGTCCTCCGCCGGTGAACTGGTTTTGGGAGTGAGGGAGCTCGGCGTTGACGGTGAGGGAGAAGACCGGCGAGGAGCTTGGTGGTCGCCGGTGAATGGTTGGTGAAGGAAGTCACCGGCGACACAGTTTCGGGAGTTTTGTCGACTGATTTCGGTGGTGATTTAGGAAACCACCATGGGGAGGATGGCCATTGTCCTTGTTGAAGGAAGAAGGCCGATTGGGGAGGAGAGGTCTCTGTATTGCGGCAAGAGAGAGAGAAAGGTCTCAGAGAGAGAGAGAGAGAGAGGAATTGCTTAGCTTAGGGAGAAAGAAATCCAATCCCTTTTTTTGTCCGTGTTGTTCCCCCCTTCCACAAAATGGGATTTGATTCCTTATTTAATAAGGATTTGGAAATGGTTTGGGTGTCGTATGACACCGGTCCGTTTTCAGGAAAAATGGGCCGAAGTCAAGCAGGCCCAAAAATAATAAATAATGAGCCCATAACTAAATGGATTTTAATGAGCCCAAAAATAAAAGTATACCCAAACACGAGTTCGGGTCAGGGTACTCACAGAGCCCCTCGGCGACGTCACTTCCACGGGAAGTGGGGTCGTCGATAAAATGAGAATCCCGAGCCGGACACGAACGGCAGGGGAGAAATATGACCAAGATGGTCAAGTGGCTGGACCTCTTATGAAAAGGATTCCTACGTATCCCGTGGGGGAATCAAGCCGAATCGTAGTTCGTCAAAGATGGACGTTTGCGTCCCAAGGAAATCGACCATGATGGTCATGCGGCTGGACCTTTTACTAAAAGGATTCCTACGTATCCCGTGGGGGAATCAAGCCGAATCGTAGTTCGTCAAAGATGGGGTACCAAATGAAAGGCCACGGGCTTCGTACCCAAAAGTGACTGTTCCAAGGGGAGTCACCCGAGGTTTGACTGTTTTTGGGAGTCACCCGAGGTTTGACTGTATTTGGGAGTAACCCGAGGTTTGACTGTATTTGGGAGTCACCCGAGGTTTGACTGTATTTGGGAGTCACCCGAGGATTTGACTGTATTTGAGAGTCACCCGAAGATGGGACTATTTTTCTTTGGGAAGTCACCCGCGAATTTGACTGTTTCGATGGGGAGTCACCCCGAAGATGGGTGTTTGCACCCGAGATTGATGTATAAGGGGAGTCACTCGAAGATGGGTGTTTGCACCCGAGATTGACTGTTGAATGGGGAGTCACCCCGAAGATGGGCGTTTGTACCCAGGATTGACTGTTGAATGGGGAGTCACCCCGAAGATGGGCGTTTGTACCCAGGATTGACTGTTGAATGGGGAGTTACCCCGAAGATGGGTGTTTCCACTCGAGATTGACTGTTCCAAGGGGAGTCACCCCAAAGATGGGTGTTTGCACCCGAGATTGACTGTGTATGAGGGGAGTCACCCCGAAGATGGGTGTTTGCACCCGAGATTGACTGCTAAGGAGTCACCCGAAGACGGGTGTTTGTACCCAAGATTGATCATTGAATGGGAGTCACCCCGAAGATGGGCGGTTGCACCGAGATTGATTGTTAAGGGAGTCACCCCGAAGATGGGCGGTTGCACCCGAGATTGACTGTTAAGGGAGTCACCCCGAAGATGGGTGTTTGCACCCGAGATTGATCAAGGGAGTCACCCGGAGATGGGTGTTTGCACCCGAGATTGATTAAGGGGAGTCACAGGAGATGGGTGTTTGCACCCGAGATTGACTTTTAAGGAGTTACCCGAAGATGGGTGTTTGCACCCAAGATTGACTGTTGAATGGGGAGTCACCCCGAAAATGGGCGTTTGTACCCAAGGTTGACTGTTGAATGGGGAGTCACCCCGAAGATGGGTGTTTGCACCCGAGATTGACTGTGTAAGAGGGGAGTCACCCCGAAGATGGGTGTTTGCACCCGAGATTGACTATGTATGAGGGGAGTCACCCCGAAAGATGGGTGTTTGCACCCGAGATTGACTGTTTTCTAAGGGGAGTCACCCCGTAGATGGGTGTTTGCACCCGAGATTGACTGTTAAGGGGAGTCACCCCGAAGATGGGCGATTGCACCCGAGATTGACTGTTAAGGGGAGTCATCCCGTGAATTTGACTTTTTTTTCTTTGGGAAGTCACCCCGCGGATTTGACTGTTTTTGGGAGTCACCCACGAATTTGACTGCTTTTTCTTTAGGAAGTCACCCCGCGAATTTGACTGTTTTTCTTTGGGAAGTCACCCCGCGGATTTGATTGTTTCGATGGGGAGTCACCCCGAAGATTGACTTTTTCTTTGGGAGTCACCCGCGAATTTGACTGTTTTGATGGGGAGTCACCCCGATGATTTGACTGTTTTTTCTTTGGGAAGTCATCCCGCGAATTTGACTGTTTTTTCTTTGGGAAGTCATCCCGCGAATTTGACTGTTTTCTTTGGGAGTCACCCGCTATTTTGACTTTTTCTTAGGGAAGTCACCCGCGAATTTGACTATTTTTGGGAGTCACCCACGAATTTGACTTTTTCTTTGGGAGTCACCCGCTATTTTGACTTTTTCTTAGGAAAGTCACCCGCGAATTTGCACTGTGTGGGAAATCTGTACGGTCTTTCTGGACCGGGTAGTTTATAGCCATTCCGGGCTATTTTCTGTGTGTGGAAACTGTACGGTTTTCCGGACCGGGTAATTTATAGCCATTCCGAGCTATTGGAAACTGTACGGTTTTCCGGACCGGGTAGTTTAGAGCCATTCCGGGCTATTTTCTGTGTTGAAAAGCTGTACGGTTTTCCGGACCGGATAGTTTAGAGCCATTCCGGGCTATTGACTGTGTTGGAAACTGTACGGTTTTCCGGACCGAGTAGTTTATGGCCATTCCGGGCCATTTTCTGTGTTGGAAACTGTACGGTTTTCCGGACCGGGTAGTTTATAGCCATTCCGGGCTATGGAATAATGATTTGCCCTTGAGAATGGGCTCTTTGAAGGTCTGCCTATTTGAAGGTATGCCTATGAGAATGGATTTTGAATGAGGATCTGCCCATGAGAACGGGCTCTTGATAATGATCTGCCCAGGAGAACGGGCTTTTCTGAAGATCTGCCCATGAGAACGGGCTCTTGGAGATGGTTTGCTGTGCAAGAGACAGTCTTTTGATGATTCGCCCATAAGAAAGGGCTTTTGATGATGAATTGCCCTTGAGGATGGGCTTTTGGTGGTGATTCGTCCATGAGAACGGACTTTTTTGAGACTTTTTGAGATGAACTGCCCATGAGGACGGGCTTTTGAAGATGAGGCTAAAGAGCCCTAATGCTTGGAGATTGAAGCAGCTGAAGCTCTTTTCAACGAGCATTGCCTGGAGACTGAGGCGGCTGAAGCTTTTTCGAGCGATGCTGATAAGTCTTAAGAAAAGACTGATGAAGATGATGAAGGCAGGAAGTGCCACTTGCAAGGTTTGAACTCTTTGTCCAGGTTGTGATTTGAGGAGCAATCCCCATGATCAGATTATGATCACCTGATTATTGTACCCTGTGGGGGGAAAACACGACACTCTAGGCACTTTGCCTTTTATTCGATTATTGAAATTTTGCTTATGCATTATTAATCTTTTGTTGCACAAGTCCATCTCAACTGGGGATGGAAGGGAAGTGAGGTTTTTTTGCAAAGCTTGGCAAGCGGATATGTGTATAGCAATTATGCTATGATGGATTGTGTATGGGATGAATGTGTATATGATGATGTATGGGTTGGACCCTCTCCCATGAGGTGGGGAAATGTATGAGTGATGAATGATATGGCGCAGCTAGGCAAGTCGGGGTGTACTCTGAGAGTGCAGACGGCAGCAGGTTTATTGTTGCTGATAAGGACAAGGTATGTCGCGCGCCTGAGGCAGCAAACAACAGAGAAAATGCAGAGAATGATCCCGGCTTGACGAAGGGATGACTAGGCGAAGCCCCAGATCTTGGTGAGGTGACCATGGCGAAGCCCCAGTCGATGATGCAAAGCAAACCCGGAGGGAATCTGGTAAGGAGAGCCTGAGGGAGCAGCTTAACAAAAGCCCCAGCTGGGAGAGATTTAATGCAGCTTTATCGCAGACAGAGTCATATTGTGGCCAAGGAGGCGACCCATCGTTTCATACCGTAGTCAATCAGTCATTGGACAAGACTCGAAAATGTATATGTGCAGGGGCACATTTTTCGAAGGTGGGAATGGATCCCAAATTCGTGTATGACACTCTGGCTTTTGGGTTTGACTCTTTTGAGAGAGTAAAACATTGCAAGGTGTGGAAAAGTGTATGGAAGCCCCTGCTGACCGAAAACAGTGTTTGGCTCTATCTTCCTATGATGTAGAAAGAGAAGACTTGTCGAGACACTTGAAAACTTGTCTTATTCGTGATGATCACAAGGCTGCTTAAAACCCTTTATTGATGTTTGGGTTATTCAAACACCAATCCTGATATGGACAAATATTTTGATTAATCACCAGGAGAAAATCAACTGATATCGAGAATCAAACTCGGAAGGATGGAAAGTGTATAGGGACGGCCTTTGATGAGACCGGATTTTTCGGGATTTGTTTGTGATTTCGACCGGACCAATTATGGTTACCTACGTTCCCCTCCTGATGAGGAGCTCAGGTCGCCGTAGTTCGGGCGAGTCCCGATTGAAAAGAGAACGAATGTTGAAATTCGAGAATCTGAGGACCTTTGAGGATTTTTTCGAGGATTGGAGGATTGGAAAGCATGTCCACCTGGATGTCGATGAAAAACACGGATGCGAAGCCCTAGTGGGACATCCACGGCAAGTGTTTGCGGAGGAGAAATGAAATATGCTCACATGAAGTGTCGAAGATATTAGAATGAAATTACTATCCGGTAGGGACTGTAGCTGGGTTTCCGGGTAATTTTGAAAGTGGATGACCTCTTAAGATGAGAGGTCGGCTAGGCCTTTTGCTGACTGAACCTCTAAAGATGAGAGGATGGCTTACAGGGATGTGTTTAGGATTCCTAAGGTAAGGGAATTGATTGCCTCTAAAAGTGAGAGGTCCAAATTTTAACTTTGGCCAAAGGCAAGGGTAATGGTAATAGGGATATCCTCTAAAATCGAGAGGATGGCTTGGGATTGGTTAAGGAAATGGAAATATCCTCTAAAATCGAGAGGATGGCTTGGGATTGATTTAAGGTAATGGTGAGAGGAAGTCCAAGCAAATCAGAACTTTTGAGAACTTGCGAGGATTCGGGCTCCTTTTGAATATTGGAGTGCCTTTAGAGAAGTCGAGGACTCCTTTTTTTTTTTTTTTTTTTGAATTGTGAGGATTTAAAATCCCCCCCCCCTTTTTTTTTTTACGTGCAGCCCTGTTTTTTGCCTAGACTGTCCCCTTTTCAAGGTTTTCAGCCTAGCTGGGCATTACTCTTTTTGCACTCTTGCTCTTTTTTTTTTTTTTTTATAACTTGGAAGGCCTCCTGAGGAGTTAGGATTATCTTTGTCCTTCCTTCATGACTTGAGTATTTTATGCATCGCCGACTCTCGAAGTTAACTTCTTTGGCGTTGCTTGGACTTCTCTCAGCAAGGAGCAAAGGTGATGGATGAACAGGGTTTCAAACACATGCCGATCTTGAAATGAAAGGGTATTGTTTGGTGAGGGTGAGGTAATGGCTTCCCTAGGGTGAAAGGCTTCAACCGCAATTCCTACCGGATGACCTAAACGAAATTAAGTCTTCATTGCTTGCTTAAGCTTTAAATGAGAACAGATCTATGCAAATTCATCGAGCAACGAGATGATGTGGATGATGAAAGAGATGTGAGCATATGAGATGCACGATGGGGAGTTGGTAAGCCCCAATTTGAGAAGGATATCAATTGATTTTCTCACTCCGATTAATTTAAACATGAGTCATTTCAAAGGATCAGTGGTTGAGCAGCACAAGTGATCATTTGGAATAAGACCATTTCAATTAAGTGTAATGTGGGTGTGCTAGTGATGTCTCGAGTCTAGCAAGAAGAGAAACAAAGATTTTTATTATTGCAAAGCAAAAATTGGTCCAAAGTGGACTCGACAGACTCATGTCCGACAGCGGACATTCTAGATCCTACGAGGACTGATTGACTTCTCTGTCTTCAAATGGAGAAACTCCAGGCTGGCTAGCTACCACATTCTCTGCACCAGACATCTCGAATTCTGAATCAGAGGGACAATCACTCGGGCGTTTGAACTGCTGCCGCCTCGGGAATATGGACCAATGAGCGCCGGGAACGAGAGCGCACACCCAACTTGCCGTAGCTGTAGAGGCGAAGGGGTGATTGGTAAGGTGGCGGAGGAGAGAACCTTGAGATTGTATGGGAGAGGGAGGAGATGGACTTATGCAACATCTTTTGTTGTTGTTTTTTTTTGTTCTTTTTTTGTTTTTTGTTTTTTTAATCCTAGGAATGGTTGGAAAAGGGGGACACCTTCTTTTTCGCATTTTACACTATTCCTGGACTGGTGGGTTCCGCCGGTATTGCACTCCCGGGACGGACAATCCCGACAGAGGTCATATAGGGCACGTGGAACCCACCAATCGAAAGGGAGAATGAACCTATGGGCATACGAGCCAAAACAAGTCAAACTCGGGGTTTTCAAAACCAAGTCCAAGTCAACGTCTAGACTCGAGAGGAGAGAGGGTCAAAAATACATTTGAATGTACGAGACCGCAATTTGCAGGTAAAACCCTAGAAGAATTGGGCATGACCTCTCCTCATTTTGAGTTGAAAAATTCGGCATGGCCTCTCGTCACTTAGTGGCGAAATTTTGGCATAACTCTTGTTAGTATGCGCTAAGAATTTGACATGGTCCCGCGTTGACACATGTCGAGAACGCGTCATGACTTCTTACGAAGCCAAGTCGAGAAATCGATATGTACCTACGTCGAGATATGTAGAGGTCTTAACGTGTACTTACGTTTGAATTATGCCGTAATTCCGACATGAAGAGGGAGAGTATGCCAAGATTTTTGGAGACGAAGCATGACTCGGACTTTGTGAGAAAATTTTGAAAATCGAGTTTGGAACATGTTTTGAAAAGTATTTTGCCAAAAACCCACCGGTCACGGTAGAAAGTGTGTCACGGACAAGTGTTGGCTGACTCACAGGCTAGGAGGACTTCAGGCGCTCAAACGTTAGCGAAACACGTCACTTTCCGCGATGCTGTCCGTACACTCCCGGGTTCTAACTCTATGTGCGGGTAGCGTACGAGTAGTGTGAAGGTAATTTCTAGAAAAATATTTTTTTGCTTTTTTTGCTTTTTTTTTTTTTCTTTTTTTTTTTGTTGTTTTTTTTTTTTTTTTTCGAAAAGGGGATGAAATGGAAAAATAACACACACACCCCACAGAGTATAATAATCAGGATCAATAATTTGATCATGGGGAACTGCCCCACAATCACAACCTGTACAAAGAAATCAAATCCTGTAACTTGACCACTTATGTCGCGTGACACAAGATTGATGGGGTCAATTGTGTCGCGTGACATAAGGAGTCACACAGCCAGGCACTGAATAAAGGCCAAACCAGCCCCAGCCCCCAAGCACAATGCGATAGTTCAAGCCCCAGGCACCAATGCAACAAAGCAGGAAGCTAAGAAGGGGAGGGAATAAAATAAAGCATTAAATGCATTTATACACATATTATGTCACATAACAAAGCACACATATATGAATGAAGTGAATGTTGAACAATCACGAAAGTTTGACCCACTTTTGAAAATAGGTTTCAAGTCCCCAGCGGAGTCGCCACTGAATGAACGCTCGCCGAAAAAAGATATTGTAAAAGATAATATATGAATTTATCTTTGCGAGTCGCCACGCCGTTTTTAAAGGAAAACATTGAAAAACCTTTAAAGAGAAGATGGGTCCGGGGGTCAGGTTACGTGTTGGGAAGAACTTGAGAGTTCACCCAACACGCCTCGTCCGTAGACGAGTCTTTCTATGTTCAACATTCAAGACCATTCAAAAGTGTGTGCAGATGTGTGAGACGATATATGTAATAAAATGCATTTGATGCTTTGTTTTATTGATCCATTTAAAGAATTACAACTTGTGAGCCTTTTACTGTGGGAGGCCACATCCCTCTTACAATTAATGAAATTGAATTACAAGGAAGTGGGTTGAGACAGTCTGTCCAGGAATTTGAATGTCGTCCGACACAGGACTTCCTCTGTAGAGGGATGTCGAACGACACATGACATCCTTGGTCAGATTGCCTCTACAAAGGGTGTGGTCATGCCACCAATATTATTCTAAAGCTAAGAAGCTATCTAGAACAATGAAGAGACTGAGATAAAGAGTATTATGGGAAGGTCATGGGGTTTCAGTGACCCAATGTGAATGACCACATTTCTTGGATCACAATTAAAGAACCCTCACTTCCTAACTCAAGCAACGATAGCAACAAATGAGTATTGTGGGAGGATCATATGGCGTTGATGGCCAAATATGAATGATGGGCCATCACCTCCTAACTCAGACGAGCATGATCACGATTCAGGCACATGGATCAGAGGCCACGGGGGAAGAATCAAGACTCAGATGAGTGTGAATATAGATGATTCACACTCATCTTCGTGTTTTAATCACAAATCACAAATCACAAGTCCAACCATTGTGTAAATACAACACCAGAATCTGAACAAGATTATCCCAAGCATAAACCCAAAGTAACGTATCTAGATCTGCATTAACATTAACGGATTATCAATGACAAATATGGAAATGGAACGAGATCAATAATCTGTAGAGATGAATACAACATCCAGACAATGAAACAAAACACATTCGACCAAGTCTCAAATAAAGCAGCAAGTCAACATAGCAATCGAAACAGGTGACGAAACTAGAGAGAGAGAACGGGATAGAAACGTTACCCTCGTAGATCCACACCTCCCTATACCCCGTCGGTATAGGGAGTCTTCAATCAGCTCCGGAGAGAGTCACCGGCGAAGAGGAGCGGCGGCAACGAATGGATTCGGGTACAGGGAGAGAACTCTGTGTTGAAGGCTGTTTCGGTGTTGAGAAACAGAGGATGATGATGGGTTCGGCCGGCGAACTGATTTAGGGATAATGGAGAGAGCTCCGTGGTGGACTTGGCCGGAGAGAGAGCTCCGTGGTGGACTTGGCCGGAGAGAGCTAGGTCGTTGCTTGGTTGAGGAGAAGATCGGTAATGGAGGGTCTCCTGTTATTGCGTATAGAGAGAAGTAAGAGAGAGAGAGTCCTCCGCCGGCGAACTGGTTTTGGGAGTGAGGGAGCTCGGCGTTGACGGTGAGGGAGAAGACCGGCGAGGAGCTTGGTGGTCGCCGGTGAATGGTTGGTGAAGGAAGTCACCGGCGACACAGTTTCGGGAGTTTTGTCGATCGATTTCGGTGGTGATTTAGGAAACCACCATGGGGAGGATGGCCATTGTCCTTGTTGAAGGAAGAAGGCCGATTGGGGAGGAGAGGTCTCTGTATTGCGGTAAGAGAGAGAGAAAGGTCTCAGAGAGCGAGAGAGAGAGAGAATTGCTTAGCTTAGGGAGAAAGAAATCCAATCCCTTTTTTTGTCCGTGTTGTTCCCCCCTTCCACAAAATGGGATTTGATTCCTTATTTAATAAGGATTTGGAAATGGTTTGGGTGTCATATGACACCGGTCCGTTTTCAGGCAAAATGGGCCGAAGTCAAGCAGGCCCAAAAATAATAAATAATGAGCCCATAACTAAATGGATTTAAATGAGCCCAAAAATAAAAGTATACCCAAACACGAGTTCGGGTCGGGGTACTCACACCAAGGACCTGATTGACACTCGACCTCCTGCTGGTTTCAGATTACCCCTCCTAGAAAAGTACTCGGGGGCCACCAATGCAAAAAGCCACGTAGCACACCTAGAAGCTACCATGTGTTTTGTCGCCAATGAGGACGACAATATGTGCAAAGCCCTCATAAGCACACTCACAGGGGCAGCCCTAACGTGGTTCAATAGTTTAGCAGCTGGAAGCATCTCCTCCTGGATGAGTTTGAGGACAAAATTCCTTGAGCGTTTCTCAACTGCTGGAGCTCGGAAGGTGACTGTCACCGACTTAAACAACTTGGTGCAAGGGAAGAATGAAAGCTCCATGAGCTACTACACCAAGTTTAAAGAAATGGTTGACAAGATTGAGGAGAATCTAACAGACAAGGAGGTAATCAATTGCTTCCAGAGTGGAATTTCCTCGGAAGACATGGATTATGAACTAACGGTTCGTACTGTCACCACTCGACATGAGTTGTTCGAAAAGGCTTACAATGTGGCATTAGCCGAGGAAAGGAAAGAAAAGAAGAATGGGAAAGGCCCCAAGGTTGAGGTCGCTGACGACAAGAAGGACTCAGCCAAAAATGGAGGAAACAACAAAAATGGTAAGAACAGGACAAGGGCGACAGAGAAAGTGCCTGAAGTTTTCACTCCCCTGACGGTGAGTCGAATAGAGATAATGAATGCATTCGAGTTGGCTCCACCTGCCCCAATGAACCCAGGCAACAAGTTCAGAAGGGACAATAGCAAGTACTGTGATTACCACAAAGATACGGGACATCTCACGGAGGATTGCTTGGGATTGAAGCGTATCATCCAAAGAATGGTTGACCAGGGAAGGCTCGACGCATATGTGAAAAGGCCTCAAGCCGGTGGAGGCGAGCAGCGGGTGGACAAAGAAGGACCAAGGCAACCTAGATTGAATTTGGGGGTCATTACAGAGCAGGCTAGCAACACAGCCATCAAGCATAAAATCTTTCAGCTCAATAAAGCCCCACATGTGCCTCCAAGGAGAGATGTCAGGGATGAGATGATCAGCTTCTACCCCCACGAACTGGCAACTAATATGGCGGCTAGGGAGAAAGTTCTCGTCATCCCAGGTCTAATAGACGGATGTACGACGAGCAGACTCTTAGTCGACACGGGGGCCTGCAAAGACATTTTGTTTTACAAGACATTCCAGGAGATGGGTCTTTCTAACGAGTAGCTCGAAAGATATGACGGCAGATTAGAAGGATTCACCAATCATCGAGTTGATGCCAAAGGCCAGATTGAGCTTGACGTCGACCTAGGCCAATACCCCCACAGGGTCGTGTCGAAGGTACAATTTATTGTGATAGATGTGAACAGTGACTATGCTGCTATACTTGGTATTCCAGGTCAGGTCGCGCTTGGAATGGTGGCATCAATCCCCCACCAACGAGTCAAGTTTCCTACACCTGCTGGAGTAGGCTGTGTACAAGGCACAGCTCAAGCCTACCTGGATCATGTTCTTCGAGAAAGAAAGAAGAGGGAACTAGAGATTGAAATGGCAGATGGTTACTTAAAGCTGTCCCAGTCAGTCACCAAAACTACTCGCCTATCTACGATCACCAATGTGGAGGAGTCGACCTATCGCTCAAGTGACAAGGTCATGGTTGAGTCGACACGTCACTCCGAAGTCACATCGGTCGATCCAGACGTAGTTATGGTCGACCAAGTCATCATAGGCGACCTATGCCTCCAGGTCAACAATAACTCAGGGGCCACCACCACCAGTGAGGTCGCAGATAAGCTGGATGATATGATAGCTGAAGAAGCTCCACACCTGGGGGCCGAGGAGAGACAAAGGGTCAGAGAGATCATCATTGAGACCCTGCAGTTCAGAGATGGTCCAGAGCTGGAGGCCGTGGACGAGCTAGAATCAGTAATCACCAACCCTTCCTACCCCGACCAAAAGATTCAGATTGGGAAACAATTGTCTGCTGAAGAAAGGCTAGAAATCATTGAGCTACTCAAAGAGAGTAATGATGTCTTCGCATGGTGAGTAGAAGATATGAGGGGAATCAAGGAAGAGGTCGCCGTTCATAGGCTTGAGGTCAACCCGACTATAAAGCCCAGACCCCAGAAATTGAGAAGCTTTGCTCGTGATAAGGAAGAGGCCATAAAAGCTGAGGTACAAAAACTTTTGAGTGCAGGTATAATTAGAGAGGTCACTCATACAACCTGGTTGGCCAACGTGGTCATGGTGAAGAAAGCAAATGGCAAATGGAGAATGTGCATCGACTTCACCACTCTAAACCTTGCCTGCCCGAAGGACAGCTATCCTCTTCCTAGAATCGACAAACTTGTTGATTCCATTGCTGGCCACTCTACCCTCAGCTTCCTTGATGCTTACTCGGGGTACCACCAGATAAAGATGCACGAGGATGACATTGTGAAAACAGCTTTCCAAGCGACTGGAGGTATCTACTGCTATAACATGATGCCATTTGGATTGAAGAACGCAGGGGCAACTTATCAAAGAATGGTGAACAAGGTCTTTGCCTCACAGATTGGCCGAAACATGGAAGCCTACGTTGACGACATGGTCATCAAAACTAGGACCGGACGTCACGTGGTCGACCTAAAAGAAACATTCGTCAACTTGAGAGCAAACGACATGAAGCTCAACCCTAGCAAGTGTGTCTTTGGAGTAGCAGCTGGCAAGTTCCTTGGATTTATGGTATCTCAGCGAGGTATAGAAGCTAACCCGGAGAAGATCAAGGCTCTAGTCGACATGCAAGAGCCTACCAGTGTCAAGGAGATGCAGCGACTTAATGGAAGAGTAGCAGCCCTAGGTCGCTTCATATCAAAGTCGGCAGAAAGGTCTCTCCCCTTCTTCAAAGCTTTGAGGGGGACGAAAAACTTTGAATGGACGACCGAATGTCAGTCGTCGTTCCAACAACTTAAGGACTACCTCTCTACTCCACCTCTACTGAGTAGCCCGACCACTGGTGAGACCTTGTTCGTGTATCTGTCTGTGGGAGACAAGTCAGTTGTAGCAGTCTTGGTCAGAGAAGAGGAAGGTTATCAAAAGCCAGTGTATTACGTCAGCAAAGCCTTATCAGATGTAGAGGGAAGATACTACAACGCTGAGAAGGTCGCTTATGCTTTAGTCGTAGCTTCAAGGAAGTTGCGAGCTTATTTCCTGGCTCATCCTATAGTGGTTCTTACAAATGCTCCCTTGAGAAAAATATTGCACAAACCAGAGAGTTCAGGTCGCTTGCTCAATTGGTCAATTGCCCTTACGTAATTTGACATCGGGTATCGACCTCGAAAGGCATTAAAGGCTCAAGCTCTAGCAGATTTCTTGGTTGAGCTTACGTTTACCAAGGAGGACAGCGAGCAGTGAGCTCCAAAGGAAAAGGCTAAAGGAAAAGAACAAGAGTTCCAGCCCGTCATTACTCTACCCGACGATTGCTGGAAGGTCTACTCGGACGGGTCAGCTACAAAAACTGTCAGTGGAGCTGGGATTGTTTTGATTGAACCAGAATCTGGGACCGTGTATGAGGAATCACTAAGGTTCAAGTTCGATGCATCCAACAATCAGGCGGAGTATGAAGCCCTGGTAGCAGCCATAGAGTATGCCAAGTGCTTTGGTGCGACTAAAATCATGGCATACTGTGATTCTCAATTAATAGTCAACCAAGTCAGAGGCGAGTATGAGGTGCTAAACTCCACCTTGGTCAAGTACTTCGATCTGGTGAAGGAATTGGTGAAGGAATTGGAATTCTGGGAGATTCAAAGGATTGGTCGAGAAGACAATGAGTTAGCCGACCTGCTCTCAAAGCTAGCTACATCAGACGAGCCACATGAAGAGCCCATCTCTTATCTTGAGAGTCCAGCTTATGAAAGGGTCAAAGTTCAATGCATAGAGGACCCCTCAAGAAATTGGGTTTATGAGAAATGGTGGATCGAAGAAATGAAGGCGTACATAGAAAGTGGCGAGCTGCCTGATGACGAGAAGAAAGCTCGAGCTGTCAAAAAGAAAGCTCCGAGGTACGTTATTCAAGGAGGCGAGCTATTCAGAAGATCCTACGCTCGACTGCTATTGAAGTGTATCCACCCTCAAGAGATCACTACGCTGATGCATAAAGTACACAGTGGGATTTGTGGTGGACACCCGGGCCGTGGACTCTAGCCGACAAGTTGATCACTTTGGGGTACTACTGGCCACACATGAGAGCAGACACCCATGACTTTGTGCGGCGGTGTGACCAAGGCCAAAGGTTTGCCAACCGACCTCATCTGCCTACGACTGAGCAAACCCCCGTGATTGCAGCTTGGCCATTCGATATGTGGGGCGTCGACTTAATTGGACCCTTCCCACCCGCCCGTGGAAATTGTAAGTACACAATCGTGGCAATTGATTACTTTACCAAGTGGGTGGAAGCCAAGCCGCTAGCTCGCATCACAGAGGAAAACGCCATCAACTTCATTCATGATTTCATCTGGTGTCGATTTGGTTTTCCTCGAGCTATAGTATCTGACAACGACCTACAGTTCTCCCAAACCTTCGGCGTAGATGAATCGAGTAGGGATCAAGCATTGGAAATCTTCTGTCGCCTACCCCCAAGGTAATGGGCAAGCTGAAGCAGCGAATAAACTTGTCCTATCTTCACTCAAGACGGGTCTCGTAGGTCGACGCAACAACTGGTTGGACGAACTCCCCCTTGCTCTTTGGGCAGTTTGCACAACCACTCGGGGGCCTACGGGGGAAACCCCATTCGCTCTCATATATGGATCAGAGGCCATGGCACCTGCTGAGCTCAGATTTCCTACTGCTAGAGTGACATTCTTTGATCAAGAGCAGAATGATATCAACAGATTGATCGACTTGGACTTAGTTGACGAGAAGCGAGATACGGCTTACCTTCGAATGGTCAACTACAAGCAGCGGACTAAAAGTTACCACGATAAGAGAGTGAAGGCCAGGTCATTCCAAGTCAGAGATCACGTGTTGAGAAAGATCGAGGCAACATGAAGAAGGACCCAGCAGAACAAGCTATCTCCTAACTGGGAAGGTCCTTACATAGTTACTCGGGTAGTCAAAGAGGGGACCTACATGATTGCTCATCCTGATGGTGAAGAGCTGAAGCACCCATGGCACGCTACTCACCTCATCAAGTACTACTTCTAAAGTTCAGAGCTATAGTTCAGTTCAAGGCTATTACAGTTCCTAAGATTGAAACTTGTCATAGTTCTAGCTTTCCACTGATGTAAACGTTTCCCTACTTCAATAAAAATTGCACCTTTGTTCGACCTAACATTGTGTAACACTAACTTCAACAAGCTCGACTCGTAGTCAGCTTCGTTTTATCAAGCTCGATTCTTAATCAGCTTCGTTCATTTAAACAAGTCCGACTCTTAGTCAACTTCGTTCTAACAAGCTCGACTCTTAGTCAGCTTCGTTCTAACAAGCTCGACTCTTAGTCAGCTTCGTTTTAACAGGCTCGATTCTTAATCAGCTTAGTTCATTTAAACAAGCCCGACTCTTAGTCGACTTCGTTCTAACAAACTCGACTCTTAGTCAGTCTGTTCTAATTAGCTCGATTCTCAATCAGCCTTACACATTAAAACAAGTCCGACCTAGGGTCGACTTCATTCTAATGAGCTCGACCCTTGGTCAGCTTTGATGACATGAACAGGATCGACTCTTAGTCAATCTTGTTTCCAAAAGCTATACAAGTCTGAGGTCGACGGAACCAACACAGGACAGGTCGACCTTAGTCTTGGGGCGACTCATTTGCCCTACTATATCTAGCTCGACACCTATATGCTGACATCAAAAGCATACAACATACAATAAAGAGAAGTCAGCTACGATTAAACATGAGTAAGTCTCCCAAAGTGGGTCAAGACTTAGGCAAATAAATTTACAAAAGTACTATGGCTTCCAAAAAATAGGGCCAAGACATTCAAGTATTCAAAAAACCAAAAAATAAAAGGTGTTGGGAGCTTGTTCGTTATACGACCGTTACATATAAAGTTCAATTTGTGGGATCACCTTCAACTTGACCACTGGTAGCCGCCTGATCATCTACCATTTCTTCCTGCTGCTGGGGGCCAATTGGCTTACCCGATTCTGAAAACCCATGCCTCGGAGTATCACCATCAAAAGCCGGAGAATCAGGCTCCTCGAGTTCAGCCAAGATAGTGTTGAAGTTAACCTTTTCAATAGCAGAAGGATCCCAAGGTGCTGCCTCTGCTGCTTCATCATCTTTATTTATAAGCTCCAGGTCATTATCATTGAATGGCACCAAGGAGTGGCCTTGACGAGCTGCTGTATTGTATTGATCCTCTGAGGCCCATTTGGCTAACTGCTCGACAGAAATGTTGATAGAGGGATCCACTATGATACGTCGAGCCATATGCCTCAGGCCCACCTCGTAGAATCCCCTGGCTTCTTCAGTGATATATTTGTTGAGCTCGTCACTGTCCTTATAGGCCTTGACGGCATCTTCCTTAGCAGTCTTGACAGCAGCAGAAAGGTCCACCTCCCATTGGGCTCGAACAGCATCCAGCTCCTCCTGTTTCTTGGCCAAAGTAACTGGCACCACCTCCAACTGTTGAGTCGCCAATTCAAGATCAGCAGCTAGCTTCTTCTTTTCCTCCTTAAGGGCAGCGAGCTCCTTGTTAGCTTCTCCCAACTGGCCCCAGGCTTCTTCTTTGGCCTTTATTTCGTTGTCCTTAACAAACTTCAATGCATCATACGAGTTGTCTAAGTCAGAATGGGTTTCCTTCAGCTGTTCAAATTCCTCCTTCAACTTAGTATTGGCCTCCTTCAGCTCCCCCACCTTGGCGTTCTCTTCCTCCAGCTTCCTCATTTCTTCATTCTTTTTGGCCAACATGGACTTGGCTAGCTTCTCATGCTCCTCAGTAGCCTTCCAATAAGTTGTAGCCAGGTCAATCATGGCAAGAGACTGAAATGACGAGTGAGAAGAAAGAGTTAGGTCAATCTGAAGTAAAATGGAGATGTGAGACATAAAAGAGAAGTATAAAGACGATCATGTAAACTACTACAAAGGTTACCTCAGAGGAAGCCAGCCCGACTCTAGCTCGGCAACCTTCAGGAGTTAAAGCTCTGTTGGTGTATTTCTTGATTAAATCTTGGTCATCCGCCCTCCTGACAACCACTTGGCCATATTCCAGTTCAGGATACTCCGTAGCCAGGCAGTTGATCCTAGTCAGAGGAGCAACATCACTTAGCTCGTCAACTCGAGCCTGGACCATCTCAGCATAAGAAACTCTGACAGGAGAGTTTTGGGGGCCCCTAGCTTCAGTTTCCACCTGCTCAGTGGCATCCACATGATCAGGGGCAGAGCCTACAGGGGACGGACCAATCTTGATCCTCTTACTGAGGGGGGCAGTATCATCATCCTCCTCCTCCTCATCTAACTCGATTACAGGCAACTTGGCCTTAGAAGCTTTTTTAGACTTGGTTTTGGCTTTGGCTTGGCCACGAGTCCTAGTCTTGCTGGCCTCCCTAGCTGGCTCCACAGCTTGATCAGATACGTCGACCTCATCAGCGTCGACCTCTTCCGTTCCTTGAGCGGCATCTCCAGCTTGGTCCTCCTCCAGTTCCTCAAGATTCTCCTCCACTGGAATAGAATTGACAGGGTCCACATCCACTGTCTTCAAAATCTCTTGACGAAGAACGCCCTCTCTCTCTCTCTCGATGTTCTTTGGCATTAGCTGCCCCGCAGCTCCTCTTGCTCTTCCTGATGTCAATAACTCGACCCATACTCGCTTCTTGCTCTGGAGTTAAAACTGCAACAAGGTTGAAATAATAAAAAGGTTTAGATCGACATATGGAATTTTTACGTACGAGCAAACAATTCTATGTACGAATTAAATATGTACGAGCTAATTATTCTATATACGAGCAGAATGTTCTATGTACGAATTAAATTTGCGAATAAACAATCAGCGAGTTAAGACATATGCTAGCTAACGAGTTCAACACACAAGCAGTTAGTCTGAGTATGAGCAAAACATGTACTTGTCAGCAACTACAGGAGGGGTCAAGGGACAATGAATGGTCGAGTTCTTACCCCCGAAGTGCTCTCCCTGGTCCTTACAGTGATTGGCAGTTTTCTTACAATAATGGCATTCTCTCTTGAATCTGAATCGAGCTCCCTCATGGGTAACCCAATCTGGGTATCTTTGGCATCTTACTACTGGAACCATGGGCACGACATCTCCATCACCTACCATCAATCCAGCTCGGATATAGTTATTCTTGTTGGTTCCCAAGGCATTCCAACTGATAGCTCCCCTTTTGGTAAGCTCCACCAACTTCTTGCGCAAATCATTGTGCCAATATGGCGCCCAGTAGTTATCCTCACTCACACCAGTCGTATCAGCACTGGGCAAGGGAAATTCCCATCCTCTCCTACTTTCTACCATCACTACGTAGGAGTTCCAACCACTAGCCTTACCATGGAGATTGATAAACAGTTTGGGAGACTTTGGCTTGGAGGGGGTACTTATCCAACTATCTTTATGAAACTTAATACTAAAGAACTCCTTGAACACCTTCATGCAAGGCTCATACCCTAAGAATCTACAAACCATAATGAAGCAAACCAGTACCCTGCAGGTGTTGGCTCCTAGTTGAAGTGGCAGTGCATCGGTGCATTCTAAGAACTCATTTATGAAAGGATCTAGGGGTAACCTCAAACCAGCTTCAAATTGGCCGTAGTAGAAGGCCACCCTGGTAGAATCCTCCTCATAGGTATCCCCAAACTGTTTGAAGAAGTCACTTCTGCTATACAAGGTGACATCGAACTCCTTTTTATCAACTTCACAAAAGTCATGTATCATGCTCAAGCGAGATGGAAAATTTTGCTTCCCCCTAATTGGCCTTGGAGGAACATAACCCCTTTCATTCCTGCCCGGCGCCACAGTAGTCTCAAAAGCATCAACAATACGTGGGCTTGACGAGGTCGATGCATGGGCTTCTCCTTGAGTCTCCATATCTGTACAAGAAGAAGGGGAAACAGGGGAATCAGTTCTACATGAAGTCTCAGAAGTCCTAATAGACACACTAAAGGGTGACCTAGATTCCCCCGGAAATCCAATCCTGTTTCTAATAAAAGAGGGTTTATTGGCATCCTTGACATAAAACACAGCTAAATGATCGAGAAGCTCGTGAAAGAGATGAAAGGACACCACTCTTGGGTCGTTCGTTTCTAGGGCACCTAAGTCCTCTCCTACAGGCAAAGTTAGCTCGGTGAAATGCAAGCCCCAACGGGTCAAAATTGAAATGCATTCCTCCATGGTTATCTCTCTCCACACTCCGTTCAAGTGTTTATAAACCCTACGATTGACGCTACAATAACCATACCCAGCCCCGGGCTCGCAGCTAAAGGTCCTAGCCATGGCGAAATCAAAGAAATTGTGGAAATAAAACCCTAATGTTGAAAGGCAAGAGGAATACCTTAAATTAGCTCGAGTGAAGGAGGACTACAGACGGAGATGGAAGCTTTGATTTATCCGATTGCCTTTTTCGCTATTTTCGTCGGAATTCAAGGAATCAGAGACAGCAAAAGTTGTAAATGAAGAAGGATTCTTGAATTTATATCTCCCTGAATTGGAAAGGACAAAGGGAAATTCAAAATTTAATTTCCTAATTAATGGTGGAAACAGTTTCCAAGGCGGACTCCCAAACGTCAAAACAGTAATCATTGCAGAAAAATGGCGCTCCTTTGGATCTGACCGTTCGTCGCCAAACGATCCAGATTGTGACACGTCACTTGGGCCGACTAAAGTATCAGTACGAATAGCGATCTTCGAGTCAACAATCCTCATCAAAAAATTTCCTTAACTTCCTAGTCGACAAGTCAACTCGAAAGTTGGGGGCCACTGAACATACCAAAAGTGTCGATCTGGGCCAAGCAAGTAAAGCCCAATCCTTAAAGCAACTATTGCCTCAGCATATCCAATGGTATAAGCCCAATCAGTACGTGGCCCAAAGCCCATCTCATGTATCAGTCGATTAAGTTCATTGTCCGACCTACCAGGTCCCGACCTAACTTAGTCCGACCCTATGACCCAGTCATATTTCGGGTACGATCCAACTCTACTCGACAGTCAGGTCGATCCAAACACAAGTGTCGACCTCGACCTACCAAAGCAAGCGTCGACCTAACGGTAACAGGCGCACGTGCATTTATTCCGGCCATAACTGCTCCCCTACAAATCAGGGACCGTTCCAGGACACGTTCACATTACATGTAACTGTCCCTAGAATCTCGGAGCTCATGTAGCCCTATCATTAAACCACCTACATCAACTATAAATACATTACCACTACCAACGGTGCAAAGGTAACTGCAATTTTGTCATTTGAATGCAACTGTTCATTTACAATATTTGCTCTCCAAAACACATACTTACTCTCACGCCCGAGGGTCTAAGCCGGAGACACATCCGGCTAGTCGTGGGTTCTGATTTCAGGTCAAGGAGCCAGGTGATCAGTCCTGCCACGTGGAGGAAGATTGATAAGCAATTTTCTTGCGGCATCAGATAGCTTAGATATTGTTATATCCAATGGAAAGAAATCGTTGATATTGATAGAATTGAGTAGTTATTGACATAATTCAAATGGAAAGAAACCGTATACGATATAAGGGGGTTCGAGAATGAAAGTCTCTAGTAAATTAGAAACAAGTTATTAAAAAAGAAAACATTTTATTTTAAATTCTATTTCTGACTAAACTAAAAATATGAACCTTTGGACCTTTCAAGTAATTGAGATTTATCAATTTGAATCTTTATTCCAAAGTTTTTCCTTGAATTAAATCTTTCAATCTCGACAATTGAATATCAATAAGCTATCATGGATGTGAGTAAGCTGCTATGATGAAATCGGTAGACACGTTGCTCTTAGGTCTAGCTACCCCATTCTGTCAATACTTTCATTTTCTAATTCAATTATATTGTATACTCGTACGGTTTATTTCCATTTTAATTATACCTCCGTAGCTCATTATGTCAAGACTTTGATTCTCTAACCCGGTTATATCGTACACATTTTATTTTCGTTTTAATTATACCCCTAGATACCCCATTTTGTTAATACTTTTATTTTTGACCCGCTTTATATCGTACAAGGTTTATTTCCATTTGAATTCTATCTCTAACTACCTTATTATGTCAAGACTTTCATTCTTTAACCCAGTTATATTGTTAATGGTCTACATGTCAATGTCGACAACAATGAAATTTATATTAATAGGAAAATCCATCGATTTTAAAAATCGTGAGGGTTCAAGTCCCTCTATCCCCAAAAATCCCATTTGACTGTCTAACTCTTTTTCTTTAGGTTTCTCCTGTTTGGTTATCTTTGCCATTCACCCGACTTCTTTTAGAAACTGATATGAGCGGAAAGTTTTTTTCTTTTATCAGAAGATTTATTGTATATCTCATACATGTACAAATGAACAAAGCAAGAAAACAATTTTCTCTTTATCATAGTTTTTATAGTTTGAGTTGATTAGTCGTACCTACCCAATTATGCATATAAATGACTCATAATTCACTCGATTTTTGGGCCATAATCATTATGTACAAGAGATGGCCGAGTGGTTTAAGGCGTAGCATTGGAACTGTTATGTAAGCTTTTGTTTACCGAGGGTTCGAATCCCTCTCTTTTTGTACCTTCCCCCAACTCACTGATTTTACTAACCGCAATAAATCAAATAAGAATCAATACCATTATTCCATACGGTTAGATCTTTCTTTGAGATAGATTATCTATCCTAATGGTTATGACACGTAAAAGACTGGAAAGAAAAGAGGAGATAAGAAATACAAATCTCCCTCGTGGTCTATGCTAAATGAGAGAAAAATACGGATCAAACCCTTATGCATTTACCCTTAGGTTAATTTACGTCCCCGAAAGCGGGCAAAGTTGTCCGCACTTTACCTTATTCTAATCTTTCTTTTCTTTGCTTTTCATTACGTATAAACAATGATTATTTTGTCTTTCATTCATGCATGTTGGTCACTACCAGAAACAGGTGTTTTAGCGACGAAAAAAACACCGACGGAATCATTCCGTCACTATTTAGCGGCGGAAATTAAGATTTAGCGGCGAAATTATTTTGGCGTCAAATTTAGCGACGGAATTTAATTCCGATGCTAGAATCCGACGCTAAAACGAATATTCCTCGAATATTCGTTTAATTACCGCCACTATTTTGGCGCTGGATTTACCGACGGAATATTCCGCCGCTATTTCTTTATCAGCGACGGAATAATTCCGCCGGTGAAAATATATTATTTTCTTATTTTTTTTATTGATCAGCGGCGGAAATTTTTCGTCGGTGAAAATAAAATATTTTTTATTTTATTTTTGAAATATTACACCGACGGAAATTTCCGCCGCTGATAAATTAAAAAAAATTAATTTATCAGCGTCGGAAATATTCCGACGTTGAAAATAAAAT
This sequence comes from Adenophora triphylla var. japonica, assembly GCA_022495995.1. NCBI lineage: Eukaryota > Viridiplantae > Streptophyta > Magnoliopsida > Asterales > Campanulaceae > Adenophora > Adenophora triphylla. The sequence continues at coordinate 133,675 of JAFEMH010005235.1, read as the reverse complement.
ATTTTTTATTTTTTTTTGAAATATTACACCGACGGAAAATTTCCGCCGCTGAATAATTAATTTTTTTTAATTTATCAGTGTCGGAAATATTCCGACGGTGAAATTAATTTCTTTTTAAATTAAACACCGACGGAATATTTCCGCCGCTGATAATTTAATTTTTTTTAATTTATCAGCGACGGAAATATTCTGTCGCTGATAATAAAATGTAATTTTTGATTATATTTAGAACTAATTAACAAAATAACAAACTAAAAAACATTAATTTATTGCAATGCAGGAGTGATGTCTTTTTCCGCCGCTGAAATTAATTTATTTCAATTAATTTTTTTTACAGTGACGGAAATTTTCGCCGCTATATCAATTAATTTTAATTTAATTTTTGATTATAGCGGCGGACATTTCCGTCGCTGGAATAAAAATTAATTAAAATAAATTAATTTCAGCGGCGAAAATTCCCGTCGCTGAAATTATTTTATTTTAATTAATTTTTATTCCAGCGACGGAAATGTCCGCCGCTATATCATTTAATTTTAATTTAATTTTTGATTTCAGCGGCGGATATTTCTGTCGCTGTAATAAAAATTAAATTAAAATAAAATAATTTCAGCGACAGTAATTTCCGCCGCTAAAATTAATTTATTTTAATTTAATTTTTATTACAGAGACGGAACTTTCCGCTGCTGAAATTAATTTAATTTAATTAATTTTTATTACAGCGACAAAAATTTCCGCCGCTGAAATGAAAATTTAATTAAATTAAATTGATTTAACGGCGAAAATTTCCATCGCTGGAACCATTAAATCACCGGCGGAATTAAATTTCGTCGGTAAAATCAAAAAATATCGGCAGAAATTGACCCGTCGTAGCACTGCGATGGGCTGATAGCGTCGGACCACCGACGGAATTTTTCCGCCGGTATTTATTTTTAGCGACGGAAATTTCGTTTTAGCGACGAAAATTTTCGCCGCTATTTAGCCTTTTTCTGGTAGTGGGTGTTTCAAAAGTCCCACATATGCCACTTGAACCTGAACTTGAGTATAACCAGTAAAAAGACAAATCCTACTTCCTCTAAAAGAGAAAAAGAAAAAGAATTCAGGAAAAAAATGGAATTTCTAAAAAAATAAATTGAATTCCACGACTTTGCAGAAAACAAGACGATGTTACACAAAAAACACCAAAGAAATGATAATACAAAAATACAAATCTTACTTCGTATAAAAATAAAAAGAATTCCTAGAAATATAAAAAGAATTCATAGATAAAGAAAAATAATTAATAGACGACGAAGGAAAAGGAAAAACAGAAAAAGAATTGACAAAAGCAGAAAAATAATTCATAGATTCGGATAGTGAGTCAAAAGGAATGGTATATTTTACCACTCACAAAAGTGAATTGTTTTTAAAGAGTGTCAATGATATTGTAAAATAGATTGTCACTTGCAGTGTTAAATAATGCCCGAATTAGTGTTGAAGAGTGTCCAGAGTGGTATTAAAGAATGTCGGTTATAGTTTTAAAGAGTGTCATAGTGTGTTAATAAGTTACGATTATTTTAAAAAATGCCAACGCGTCATTTTAAAAAAAGTTTTAATTATTTACAAAAATATCACTATACATCTTAAAAGAAGTTTCACTAATTTAAAAAAAAAACACCGTACATTTTAAAAAGCACGTTTTTTTCTAAGATTTTAACGAGATGCAAACACTTAATGCTCAATATCACATGTAATAAATAAGTTTACAAAAATATAAAAATAAAAGAAGTAACTATATTTTATTGGCTGCATCGATCGATTGTAAATCTGATACATTCTAATTAAAACACCAATAAAATTATGACATATCATTTTGTATTTTTATAAATCAAATTTTGTGACATTTTTTGTGACTTAATATTATCCAAACAACAATAGCTATTGATACACATAGTATTATACAAAAATTATTCGTGCAGACAGACAGAATGGTGTGCCACCACATCTAATACTAATAGGATTATATAGAAATTAGAGAATTCAAATCCCACAAGTATTCCTCTTCCTTACAAATCATACAAACCTCTTTTGGCTTCAAAAAAAAAAATAAAAAACCAAATCATACACAAATATGGACTCTTTTCTAACATTGTCCTATAAATATCGTTATAAAAGTCCAGCATATATTTATGTTCAAAGTTTTCTTCCTTCACCCTTTCTCCCTGACAGTCTTGCGCATCTCGGATCCGTAAGTAGACATGGCTGAAGAAATTAAGAATCTAGCGGAAAACGAAGAAGAAGAAATGGACTGGTATTGGATGATAAAGACACTTATAACCCTGACGTTGGAGTCGATTTTTGCAGCATTGTTTTTATGCTTATGTGTACAAGCTATAATCTGGATGTTGAATGTGGAGGAAGATTTGCAGCATTTTAACCTTCATGTTTTGTTTTTATATGCTTCTTCTTTCAGCGCTTTCAATTTTGTGTATCTTCTCTACAAAGACTTGAAAATTATATGGGAAAAATGGTGTCTGACATCAGAAGAAGAAGATCTACTAGACAACTATGGACAAATAGTCTAGGTGGAGTACTATTTATATTAAGTCTCTTTTATTGAGTTTTTATATGTATTTAATCTTCTTCTTATTTTCTTTTCTTTTTTTTTTTTTATGTTAGATTTTTTGGTTTGTTCTTATCAAAATTTGCCAGAAGCTAGGTTACATAGTTGATATATATATATATATATATATATATATATATATATATATATATATATATATATGCGGATCTCGAGCCTCTGTAAATTCAGTCCTTGGTGTTAGTATTCATCGATATCAAGCCGGGCTATGATCGAGTTCTAAATATGGAAGATTGGTAGAAAGGTTTGGGTAATATGTGAAACTCAACAAATTTATCAATATTAGAGGGAAAAAAATCATATAATTTTGGATCAATTGAATGAATTACTCTTTTAGTTCATATTTTCTTTAAGAAAAATTTACTGAACCACTGATTTTTATGAAATTCCATTGATAAAAGGTCTAATGTTTTCATGCCTTTAAAACAAATATAAATACTCCCACATAACCCTAAAACAACTTGGAAAAGGAAAAGACAAAAAAACCCAAAATTAAATCGTCAAAAACAGGAAATAAAATCCAACGTAATTTCTGAAACCGCGTTCATCACAAGTTGTGACTCCCTTCACGAGTCGTCCCTCGCTTCTTCATTCGTGGTACGAGGCGTGCTAGAAAAAACACTCGTGCTGGTTCCTGGCACGAGTCGTGATGATTTCCTGGCTGCTGCTGTCCCGTCCCGAACCGCCTTGCGACAACCCCACGTGCACTACATCATACTTCCTCTAAAGAGAAAAAGAAAAAGAATTCAGGAAAAAAAAAACGGAATTTCTAAAAAAATAAATTGAATTCCACGACTTTGCAGAAAACAAGATGATGTTACACAAAAAACACCAAAGAAATGATAATACAAAAATACAAATCTTACTTCGTATAAAAATAAAAAGAATTCCTAGAAATATAAAAAGAATTCATAGATAAAGAAAAATAATTAATAGACGACGAAGAAAAAGGAAAAACAGAAAAAGAACTGATATAAGTAGAAAAATAATTCATAGATTCGGATAGTGAGTCAAAAGAATGGTATATTTTACAACTCACAAAAGTGAATTGTTTTTAAAGAGTGTCAATGATATTGTAAAATAGATTGTTAGTTGCAAAAGTGAATTGTTTTTAAAGAGTGTCAATGATATTGTAAAATAGATTGTTAGTTGCAGTATTAAATAGTGTCTGATATAGTGTTGAAGTTACGATTATTTTAAAAAAATGCCAACGCATCATTTTAAAATAAGTTATAGTTTTAAAGAGTGTCATAGTGTGTTAATAAGTTACGATTATTTTAAAAAATGCCAACGCATCATTTTAAAATAAGTTATGATTATTTACAAAAATGTAACTATACTTCTTTAAAAGAAGTTTCACTAATTTAAAAAAAATATATAACCTTACATTTTAAAAAGCATGTTTTTTTCTAAGATTTTAACTAGATGCAAACACTTAATGCTCAATATCACATGTCATAAATATCTTGACATCTAAGATTGATTTTTGACTTAGTCCCTATGTGAATGGTGCATAAACAATATAATAAAAGCAAAAATAAGTTTACAACATATAAAGATAAAATAATTGACTATATTTTCTTGGCTGTATCGCGATTGTAAATCTGACACATTCTAATTAAAACACTAATAAAATTATGACATATCATTTTATATTTTTATAAATCAAATTTTGTGACATTTTTTGTGACTTAATATTATCCAAACAACAATAGCTATTGATACACATAGTACACAATTTATTATACAAAAATTATTCGTGCAGACAGACAGAATGGTGTGCCACCACATCTAATACTAATAGGATTATATAGAAATTAGAGAATTCAAATCCCACAAGTATTCCTCTTCCTTACAAATCATACAAACCTCTTTTGGCTCAAAATAAACAAAAAACAAACCAAATCATACACAAATATGGACTCTTTTCTAACATTGTCCTATAAATATCGCTATAAAAGTCCAGCATATATTTATGTTCAAAGTTTTCTTCCTTCACCCTTTCTCCCTGACAGTCGGGCGCATCTCAGATCCGTATAAGTAGACATGGCTGAAGAAATTAAGAATCGAACGGAAAACGAAGAAGAAGAAATGGACTGGTATTGGATGATAAAGACACTTATAACCCTGACGTTGGAGTCGATTTTTGCAGCATTGTTTTTATGCTTATGTGTACAAGCTATAATCTGGATGTTGAATGTGGAGGAAGATTTGCAGCATTTTAACCTTCATGTTTTGTTTTTATATGCTTCTTCTTTCAGCGCTTTCAATTTTGTGTATCTTCTCTACAAAGACTTGAAAATTATATGGGAAAAATGGTGTCTGACATCAGAAGAAGAAGATCTACTAGACAACTATGAACAAATAGTCTAGGTGGAGTACTATTTATATTAAGTCTCTTTTATTGAGTTTTTATATGTACTTTAATCTTTTTTTTTTTTTTTATGTTAGATTTTTGGTTTGTTCTTATCAAAATTTGCCAGAAGCTAGGTTACATAGTTGATATATATATATATATATATATATATATATATATATATATATATATATATATATATATATATATATATATATATATATATATATATATGCGGATCTCGAGCCTCTGTAAATTCAGTCCTTGGTGTTAGTATTCATCGATATCGAGCCACGTTATGATCGAGTTCTAAATATGGAAGATTGGTTGAAAGGTTTGGGTAATATGTGAAATTTATGAATATTAGAGGGAAAAAAATCATATAATTTTGGATCAATTGAATGAATTACTCTTTTAGTCCATATTTTCTTTAAGAAGAATTTACTGAACCACTGAATTTACAAGTGGTCCAAATTTAGCAAATAATAACCTATGGTTTCAGTGAAGACAGTGATTGATCTACAATTGAAGCTTATATGTCAGCACCAATTGTTATAGGTTGTCCCAATAAGAAACATATCTTATCATGAATACTTGAAATTAATAATTTATGTGGAGCTTTCTGGTCTACTTGTTCCACAGACATGCATGCCATTGCCTAGCGATGAAGTGCTCTGTCTGCTTGTATGTTCGCTACTCCGTAATTATTAAGGACTGCATCCAATGAAATTTGTGTGCTCCTCATGGCAGAAAGGTATGCTTCTGTGTGTTAGTCAGGATAGTGATTCTCACAATTTCTCTTATTAGTGATAACCTACATTAAACTATAGCAGCACCCAGTCCCTATTCAACTCTTTATAAGGGATAAACCTTTGAAGGCAGCATACGCCCATAGAGAAGCTAATAAACCATTTTTTCCCACAAAAGACGTCTTGATATACAATGATTTTTGAAAATCTCCGTGTTCCTCTCAATACAGACACACCAATAAACTGCTAAGACGCCACAATCCCACAACATCTCAGATTTCTTCCCTTACCAAAACTCTGAACTGAATCTGAAGAAAATGAAGAAATAGAATAAAATGAATAAATCTATTCTGGACTCACCCACTTTTCTTCTGCCACCTCAAATAAACGATTCCATAGATATCGAGTTGTGCTGCATTTGAGAAAGAGAGAATCCCGTGTCTCTTCAGACTCCTTGCAATTCACACTCCCTGCAACAAATAAGCATGATACGTACATCAAATTAAAATAAACCTTTTACACCTCATTTTTCCAAGTATATTCAAGTTTGTAAGTTTTATCATAAGACTAAGCAATTTCAGATTCTTGAGCTCTGAAAAACTCTCAGGAATTGGGCCAGTGAGCAAATTATCAGAAAGATCAAAATTTTCAAGAGGGGTAATCTTTTCAAACTCATTTGGAATCGACCCGGAAAGGCGATTTCGAAAGAGGAAAAGGGTGTGAAGCTTTGAGAGATTGGTGAGTTGAGTTGGGATTGAACCAGAAAGATTTGCACCAGCAATGTCAAGATACTGAAGCTCACTCATGTTACCAAATTGCCATGGAATTATAGCTTAGAAATAATCCTTCCAAAATATATAGTCCCATTTTGACTATTTAGTCAACTTGATTTTAAACCTCACCAATTGAAACCCTATGCCTATCAATCTCACCATTTGAAACCCTAGAACTCCTACTCCTAACAAACTCCGATGGACTAGAGCTCCTACCTCTTGGAGCCGACGACGAGGATGACCTTCGAGGCCTAGTCTCTGCTCTGTCCCCCGCAAAAGCTGCTGACTTGTCAACGCGTGGCATCGTCTTCATCACCGGCTTCTGATGGCTTAGTTACTTCAGTAGTTGCGGTGACTTTTCCGCCGCCGCCGCCACGATCTTTAACCGGCGAACGAATGAAGTTGACATCATTCTGTGGGGAACGAGATAGTGGCTGAGATTTTCTGGGCAAAAGAATTAAGGGTAGGGGAAGATTGTGAATTTTGGGGGTTTTCTTGGTTAAGGAAAAGAGAAAAAGGATTCAGGCGGGGGAATGAAATTGATTTTTTTGGTTTTGAAAAATTTTGATGTCCCAGTTGCCCGACCTTATAAAATAAATACTCCCTCCGCCCCACTTCAAGTAGTGTCACTTTTTATCCAAAATAGCATCTCATTTGAAGCGTCACATTTTTTAAAAAGGAAATGTTTTATTAATATTTTATTATCACATCTACTATTCCCTCCACTAATTCTCTCTCCTCTGCACTCACAACACTTTTTAAATTCACTATTTCCTCCACTAATTCTCTCTCCTATTTTCAAATTACACTCACAACATTTTTTCTTTTCCCTTTTTTCCTTAATTTAAGTGTCACCCCTAAAAACCCCTTAAAATGGTGACATTCTTGGTGGGACTGGGACGGAGGGAGTATTAAATAGTACTACTAACTTTTAGGCAGGGCAATTAATTTGATTTTTTTTTTTAATTTTTCTCATATTATAAAATACAAAATAAGAAAATTTAATTCTATATGTTCTCAAATACAATAAATGTTTTTTGCAAAAAATATATAGAATATAATTTAAGAAAAATATTAAATAGAATATATGAAAAACATAAATTTTTCCAAATAATAAATACAATTTATGGAAAGTTAATCATTGAAATAATTGCATACAATGTTTGAAAAGTTGATTTTCATAAATAAAAATAATACATTTGGCTTTAAAAAGCGTTGCATTACTAACTAAGTCGTAGCATTAGAAAGATCTAATGTAACGCCAAATATCCTAATGCAACGCCGAGGTCACAGCTGTTGCATTAACTCAAAATCATCGTTGCATAGATAAAATAATGCAACGCCATTTTAAATCGTTGCATTAGATGCGTTACATTAGCTCGATCGTAGCATTAGATTCGTTACATTAGCTCAAAAATGTAGTAGTGATCATAGTTTTTATAGTTTGAGTTGATTAATCGTACCTTCCCAATTATGCATATAAATGACTCGTAATTCACTCGATTTTTGGGCCATAATCATTATGTACAAGAGAAGGCGTAGCATTGAAACTGTTATGTAAGCTTTTGTTTACCGAGGGTTCGAATCCCTCTTTTTTTGTACCTTCCCCCAACTCACTGATTTTACTATCCGCAATAAATCAAATAAGAATCAATACCATTATTCCATACGGTTAGATCTTTCTTTGAGATAGATTATCTATCCTAATGGTTATGACACGTAAAAGACTGGAAAGAAAAGAGGAGATAAGAAATGCAAATCTCCCTTGCGGTCTATGCTAAATGAGAGAAAAATACGGATCAAACCCTTATGTATTTACCCTTAGGTTAAATTACGTCCCCGAAAGTGGGCAAAGTTGTTCGCACTTTACCTTATTCTAATCTTTCTTTTCTTTTCATTACGTATAAGCAATGATTATTTTGTCTTTCATTCATGCATGTTGGTGTTTCAAAAGTCCCACCAATGCCACTTGAACCTGAACCTGAACCTGAACTTGAACTTGAACTTGAATATAACCAGCAAAAAGACAAATCCTACTTCCTCTAAAGAGAAAAAGAAAAAGAATTCAGGAAAAAAAATGGAATTTCTAAAAAAATAAATTGAATTCTACGACTTTGCAGAAAACAAGACGATGTTACACAAAAAAACACCAAAGAAATGATAATACAAAAAATACAAATCTTACTTCGTATAAAAATAAAAAGAATTCCTAGAAATATAAAAAGAATTAATAAACGACGAAGAAAAAGGGAAAACAGAAAAAGAATTGATAAAAGAAGAAAAACAATTCATAGACTAGGATAGTGAGTCAAAAGAATGGTATGTTTTACCACTCACAAAAGTGAATTATTTTTAAAGAGTGTCAATGATATTGTAAAATAGATTGTTAATTACAGCGTTAAATAGTGCCCGAATTAGTGTTGAAGAGTGTCATGAGTGGTATTAAAGAATGTCAGTTATAGTTTTAAAAAGGGTTATAGTTTTAAAAAGTGTCATAGTGTGATAATAAGTTACGATTATTTTAAAAATTGCCAACACGTCATTTTAAAATAAGTTCTGATTATTTACAAAAATGTAACTATACATCTTAAAAGAAGTTTCACTAATTTAAAAAAAAAAAATCACCATACATTTTATAAAAAGCACGTTTTTTTCTAAAATTTTAACGAGATGCAAACACTTAATGCTCAATATCACATGTAATAAATATCTTGACATCTAAGATTGATTTTTGACTTAGTCCTTAGTCCTTAGTCGGATATGGTTATATACAGAGAAAATTATATACAGGGAACGAAATATTCCAACGCTGTTCTTGCCCGTCTCGCGTATTTATACACGAGATGTAATCTAATCTCGTGTATATGTACACGTGATGACTCGTGTACGCACACGAGATGTCTCGTGTACATATACACGAGATTATAGATTACATCTCGTGTATATGTACACGTGATGACTCGTGTACGCACACGAGATGTCTCGTATACATATACATGAGATTATAGATGATATCTCGTGTATACTTACACGAAATAGTGTCTGAACCTGCATTTTCACAACAACAACAGCAAAAGCAACAAGAAACAGAACTAGAACTGAAATTTGATTCTTAATATGATAGCACATCTCCCACAAAACAGTGGGAGTGACCAATAGACCATTACATTGGAATCTCGTGTGAGTTCATACGAGATGAGTCTCGTATGAGTTCACACGAGATGTGTCTCGTGTGAGTTCACACGAGATGCTTTCTGCCTATAAACCCAGTTCATACGATAGGTTAAAATTAGGTTTAAATTACCTTCTTTACAGGCACGGTGCTAGAAGAAGCTCCGACGGCGATGGCAGTGGCGGTAGTGGCGGCGCCAGCTCCGACAGGGACCTTCAAAATTTTTACTCTAGCCATTTTCGTTGTCGTCGTCGTCAATCGTCGTAAGAGAGAGACTGGAAAGAGGGAAAATTGAATGAGTGAATAAAAAAAAAATTAGGTATATAAAAGACTATTTTGGTAATTTACTTACTTCCCTGAAAATTGAGTCTCTGTATTTAGTATTTGCCTCCTTAGTCCCCATGTTAATGGCGCATAAACAATACTCCCTCCGTCCCACTTCAATTGAGTCACTTTTCTTTTTGGAATGTCCCACTTCAAATAAATTATTTCATAAATGGAAAGAAGTGAACAGTGTTTCAGACATTTATACTCTCATAATGTTTACTATATATTTACAAAAAAAAATATTCATTATACCCTTATAATTTTAATATATTTACAAAAAAACAATCATTAACTTACTATTCCTCTCACTCATTCTCTCTCCTATTAAATATTTTTAACTTTTACATTCTCTCTCCTCTAATCTTCTATCCCCTTTCAATTCTTTACTCATTTTTTAAAAAAAATCTTAAAAGGCGTGCAAAGATGCTTTGGCTCAATTGAAGTGGGACGGAGGGAGTATAATAGAAGCAAAAATATGTTTACAAAAATATAAGGGCAAATCGCAATTTGGTTACCCAACGTTTATCAACTGAACTGTTGTAATTTGATTCCTAACATTGAATTTTTTGCATTTTCATTCCCCACATTGACATTTTGTCTCAATCCAATGTAAATTTCGTTAAAAACTAACTCTCGTTAAAAATGTTTGCCACGTGCGACACAAATATTTTTAAAAGGGTAAAATAATAAAATAATAATAAAAAAAATTAATAATAATAATAAATAATAATAATAAAATAATAATAAAATAATAATAATTATAATAATAATAATAAAATAATAAAAAATTAATAATAAAAAAATAAAAAAAATTAATAATAATAATAAAATAATAATAATAACAAAAGTTATGGATATTGAAGTTGGAAGGGACCAAGGTGCCACAAGGCCCACAAGACCCAAAATAATTACAAGAAATTAAACAGTAAATGGTAAATTATATTGACATTTTTTCAGGCATATGATATCACAAAAATAAACAATTTGGTTTTTTAAATTGGCATGTTCTCCTCGTAGATCTAACAAATCAACTTCTACTAGATCACGCACTACATCTCTACTGTTGCATTTCTTTTTAGTTTAAATCATAATATATGTATAATTTTTTTCCAAAAACTTGATAATTACCCAAACTCTTCTCTTGCACAATCCGCCAGCCATTGTAGTTTTATTATTACTAGCGTAACTCCCGTGCAATGCACGGACAACTATTAACACATATTGACGAAAATTCATACAAATATAACAGGAAGTAGAAATGTTTGTGTACATTGTAAAACACTTTTTTGAAAACTATATTATTAGTACAAATATCAGATTGAAGGTCACTAAAATAAATATATATTTAAGACATAGTTAGTTTGGACGAAACGCGTTTTATACGTAAATTCCCGTTTTATTCAATAATATCACATTTGACATCCATTTTTCAATGCTATGGAATTGAACGCATATTTTTTATGTAAAACATATTTATTGTGTATTGAACGTGATATGTGCGTAATTTACCCACAGTATCACTTAGTTTCGACAACGATTGGGAAAGCGTAATCAATCTACTTATAAGTCTCCAAATCTTTATCTTCAACTGCAATTCTAAACTCTTGACTCTAGTGATTCTTCAAACAAACAAATTACATGAAATGAAATTTTCAAGTATCATCAATTTTTATTTTTGAGAAGTTATTTTGTTCTTGAACCGTGTTCAACTTCTACATCCCCGTTTGATTTTTACATCTCTCTTTAATGTTATTGTTATATAATCATGTTTTTTTTTTTATATCGCAAGTAATTAAATTTAACATTAGGAAAATTATTTCACTATCAAATAAATAAATGCTCCCTTCGTCCCATTTTAAAGTTCCTTTTTTTTTTTTTTTTATAATAAAAGGTGTCCCATTTTAAGTTTTAAAAAAGTAAAATGAAATTTTTTTAATATTTTTATATTCAATGGTCTTATAAGTCATACTCACAACAACTATTCACTAATTACTTTGTACCCAACTTTTTATACTTTATAATAAAATCATTCATCTCTTTAATATCCTAACTAATTTTTTAACGTTTAAAATAGGACAAAAGTTGAAGAAAAAATTATTAATATTTCTATTATAAAATGCAATTTTTTTCCTTTATTTTCTTATAAATGTAGAAATTAATAATATGACATAGAAAAATAAAAAAATACAATAAACTATAAACAAATAAGTATATAATAATATACAAATATTATAAGTTTCCCTTCTAGTTAAAGCACATAATAATGCAATTTTTTGGAAAAAAAAAGTAGTATTATTTTTTGGTGATTTATTTTGAGTGGAAAGTAATATTCATTTTTGAAATGAAGAAAATATTTTTTTTGTGTAATGACATTTTTTAAAGTTGACTTGAGACGGAAAATATAATTTTCCCTTCTAATTTTATTTATTTTAGTTTTCATTATTAAGGCTTAATTTTTATTTTGCTAGTAATTAAATTTAACATTAGGATAAATTATTTCACTATCAAATAAATAAATGCTCCCTTTGTCCGATTTTAAACTTCCTTTTTTTTTTTAAATAAAAGGTGTCCCATTTTAAATATAAAAAAATTACAATGAAAAAATTAGAAGTCATACTCACAACAACTATTCACTAATTACTTTGTACCCAACTTTTTATACTTTATAATAAAACCATTCATCTCTTTAATATTCGAACCCATTTTTTAACGTTTAAAATAGGACAAAATTTGAACAAAAAATTATTCATAAATATTATATATAAAAAAGGCACAAATAAATGAAACCAAGATTAATAATCCATCAAATTTTGATAAAATAAAAATTAAAACATAAATATTTCTAATAATTATATTTGCAGCCAATAATAAGATTTTTAATTTTACTAATATACTTCAACTACTCTTTAAATTAAAAAATGTTATATCAAATAGCTTCAACATTTTTTTATCATTAATCTAAAGTTATTTATTAATAGCCCATCACTTTTTAAAAGAGATCAATAGGAATTGTTTCTCAAAAAAAAAAAAAAACTGAGCGAGAAGAACTTAATATAAAATGTTATGTAAAAAAACAAACTCAATGAAAATTCATAATAATATGTTTTTCATTATTTCTAAAGTACTTTTAAGGAAAAAAATTGGCCTTCAATTCAAAAATGAATATTTCTTTCATCTCATAATTAATACTACTTTCTATATCCAAAAAAAAAAAAATGCTTCCTTTCCCTCAAGGAATTTACTTGTCCAAAAAAATCATATTTATTTTCTTAGACGATAACATTATAAACAGTATTTTTTACAAAATATTACTACTTCAGGTAAAAAAAAAATTACTACTTTCGTCCCAATGAATATTTTATAAATAATATAATTTTTTATAGAAGTATATTTTGTAATTTATTTATTTGAGATGGAAAGAATAATATTTCTATTTAGTTTTTTTTAGTAATAATACAAATGCAACATGAAATAGAAATGTTTGTGTACATTGTAAAACACTTCTTTGAAAATTATATTATCAGTACAAATATCAGATTGAAGGTCACTAAAATAAATCTATATTTAAGTCATAGTTAGTTTGTACAAAACGCGTTTTATACGTAAATTCCCGTTCTATTCAATAATACTCACATTTGGCATGCATTTTTCAATTCTAGGGAATTGAACGCATATTTTTGATGTAAAACATATTTATTGTGTATTAAACGTGATATGTGCGTAATTTGCCCACGATATCACTTAATTTTCGCCAACGATTGGGAAAGCGTAATCTATCTAGTTATAAGTCTCCCAATCTTTCTCTTCAACTGCAATTCGAAACTCTTGACTCTAGTAATTCTCCAAACAAACAAATTCTAAGATACTTTCTTTTGTAAACATATTCTTAATGGGATATCGGAGAGAAAGTAAGAATAGGTAATATAAATAATAAATCATAAATAATTAAGTTACCAAGCAATCCGAAAATATTAATATAAAATAGCAATTGTTTGAATAAATAAGTATTTAACTTATTTATTAAAAAGATTTTTTATTTACAGAGTATTTGATTTTATTTACTCGAATTATATAAAAATAACTAAAGCAAATCCTAATCGATGTTTTGATTTGGTTCACTTTGTTTTTTATTATACTTTTCTTAGTTTTTTTAATTCTTAACTACGGCAAATTACAAAAAAATCATAAATATCTATCAAATTTTGATAAAATGAAAATTAAAACATAAATAGTTCTAATAATTATATTTATAGCCAATAATAAGATTTTTAATTTTACTAATATACTTCAACTACTCTTTAAATAAAAAAATGTTATATCAAATGGCTTCCACATTTTTTATCACTAACCTAAATTTCTTTATTAATAACCTATCATTTTTTAAAAGAGATCAATCGGAATTGTTTCTCAAAAAAAAAAAAAAAAAACCGGCCGAGAAGTACTTAATATAAAATGTTTTGTAAAATAAGAAACTCAATGAAAAGCCAAAAACTTATAAAAAACGTGTTTTTTGTTAACTTAACAAAAACGTGTTTTACCGTCTTCCTCTATATACGCCGTTAGCCCACACAACACATAGCTCTCTCTCTTTCTCTCTCTATCCGGAATTACTTTCTCTCCTCTCTCTCTCTATACGCAGCCATTGTCGTTCCCAACCTTCTTCCTCAATCACCAATCGCCGGATCCTAATCGCCTTCTTCCTCAGCAATCGCCGACGACCACCATTCCTCTGTCAAAATCCAATTACCAAGATTCGGACACCATGTGACAACTAAAATCAAATATATCAACATAAAGCATGAATCATTACTAATTTAATCAATTATCGGTCATAAAGAAGTAACAAACCCTAAATTCAAAAGTGAGTATTGAAACCTTGATGAAAAATCTTGGAAAGCTTTCTTCTTGCTGAGTTGGGTTGAAGCCGGCAGCTAAATTAATCGGCAACGCTCAGGCACGCACCCCGCCAAGTCGTCGGCGAGCGAATACAGCAGAAGATCTCACTCAATTAGTCCTGTCCTGAATTTTGTGTTTGAATTTCAGTTGCCAGTCCATGTGTTTTGAAGTGCCAGTCCATGTGTTTTCAAATGCCAGTTAGTTCCAATTTTAATTCCAATTTCAGATGCCAGTCCATGTGTTTTGAAGTGCCAGTCCATGTGTTTTCAAATGCCAGTCCATGTGTTTTAGAATGCCAGTTAGTTCCAATTTTAATTCCAATTTCAGATGCCAATCCATGTAATTTTGAATGCCAGTTTATGTAATTTTGAATGCCAGTTCATGTATTTTTGAATGCCAGTTCATGTAATTTTGAATGCCATGTATTTTTGAATGCCAGTTCATGTAATTTTGAATGCCAGTCCATGTTTTTTTGAATGCCAGTTCATGTTTTTTTAAATATCAGCAAAGATAATTATCAGTGTTTTTGAGTGCCAGTATATGCATTTTTGAGTGCCAGTAAATGTGTTTTCAAATACCAGTCCATGTATTTTTGAATGCCAGTGCTTGTATTTTTGAGAGCCAACAAAAATATTAGTGTAACAAAGTGCCAGTGTTAGTGTAACAGAGTGCCAGTGTGAAGAGTGCCAGTTCATGTATATAAAAGTGTCCGTGTAAAAAGTGCCAGTTTCATGTTTATAAAATGCTAGTATGAAATCACTGGTCATTTGTAATATTAACACTGGCATTTATCATGGTTGCCAGTAATTACAAAAATGCCACCGTTTATTTTGAACATGGTTGCCAGTAATTACAAAATTGCCACCGTTTATTTTGAACAGCGCTTTGGAAAACACGTTTTTCCTTATCTTAAGAAAAAACTAGTTTTTTATAAGACCAACTCCAATGAAAATTCATAATAATATGTTTTTCATTATTTCTAAAGTACTTTTAAGGAATAAAATTGTCCTTCAATTCAAAAAAGAATATTTCTTTCATCCCATAATTAATACTACTTTCTATATCAAAAAAAAATAAAAAATTCCTTCAACTAAAAAAAAATTGCTATTTTCGTCCCAATGAATATTTTATAAAACATTACTTAATTTGTTAAAAAAATTAATGCCATATTTTGAAACGAAAGCACTAACATTACAACATTTCAAAAATGAATATTACTTTCGATTCAAAATGAATAACATACAAATTATACTAAATTTCTTATCAATAAAAATGAGCATTATTCCCTTCATCCCAATTAATATTTCAAAATATGACATTAATTTATTAGTCGAATAAAGTAGTATTATTTTTTAAAATGTTCATTGAGCCAAACGAAGCAATGGTTATTTTTTTTGGACATATAAAAAAATTCTACTTTTTAAGGAAAAAATTACTTCAATCGGAAGCAATGTTCATTGAGACGAATAAAAATTACTTCATTCGCCTCTGCAATTAATGTTTGTAATTTTAGTATATTCGTCTCAAAATATTACATTAATTTTTTAGACGAATAAATTAGTATTATTTTTTAAAATGTTTGATGCCGCAAGAAAAGTGCTTATCAATCTTCCTCCACGTGGCAGGACTGATCACCTGGCTCCTTGACCTGAAATCAGAACCCACGACTAGCCGGATGTATCTCCGGCTTAGACCCTCGGGCGTGAGAGTAAGTATGTGTTTCGGAGAGCAAATATTGTAAATGAACAGTTGTATTCAAATGATAAAATTGCAGTTACCTTTGCACCGTTGGTAGTGATGAAGTATTTATAGGTAATGACCGTTGTATATTTGGTGGTGCTACATGAGCTCCGTGATTTTAGTGACAGTTACTAGTAATGTGATCGTGCCTGTAACGGTCCCTGATTTATAGGGATGCGGTTATGGAAAGAGTTGTCCCACGTGCGTCCACATTAGTTAGCTCGACGCTTGAGGATTAGGTTGAGGTCGCCATTTGAAGAAGGGTCGATCTGACTGGCGGGTAGAGCATGGATCGTACCCGTATTAGAGTTTGTATCATAGGGTCGGACTAAGTTAGGTCGGGACCTTGTAGGTCGGGACCTTGTAGGTCGGACAATGAACTTAGTCGACTGATGTATGAGATGGACCTTGGGCCAGGTACTGATTGGGCCTAGCCCACTGGATAAGCCGAGGCAATATAGTTGCTTTGAGAGTTGGGCTTTATTTGCTTGGCCCAATTCGACACTTTTGGTATGTTCAGTGGCCCCCAACTTTCGAGTTGACTGTGTCGACTAGGAAGTTAAGGAGATATCAATAGAAATTATTGTTACTAGTAGGTCGATACTTGCTCTGAAGTTTAGTCGACTATAGATGACGTGGCATGATCCTGGACGTCGGCGATGAACGGTCAAAGATGAAGGAGCGCCGTTTTTCTGTCATCATTACCATTTTGACGCTTGGTAGTCCACCTCGGAAACCGCTTCCTTGTTTAATTAGGAAATTAATTTTGAATTTCCTTTTTCCTTTCCAATTTTGGAAAATATAAATACCAAAATCCTTTTTTGATTTGAATTCTTACCGTCTTTGAGTTCTGAGAATCCCTGGCGAAAATAGCAAGGAAGCCATTGATTAAATTCAACCTTCGTTTTCCGCCCCAGCTTTCTTATTCCGATATCAAGCAAGGTATTCTTCTCTTTTCTTGTCTTAGGGTTTTGATTAAACTGTTATTTCCGTTTTTCGCCATGGCTAGAACGTTCAGTAGCGAACCAGGAGCCGGTTATGGCTATTGCACTGTTAATCGTAGGGTGTATAAGAATGTGAATGGAGAGTGGAGAGAGATGCCCCTTAAAGAATGTGCTTCCATCTTGTCAAGGTGGGGGCTGAATTTTAGGGAAATAGGTTTGCCCATTGGAGAAAACACTGTAGATATAGTAATTGATGACTCGAACATGGTCACTTTTCATCTCTTTCACGAATTACTCGACCACATAGCCTTGTTTTATGTTAGGGATGTTGAGAAACCCTCTTTCCTTAGGAACAGAAAAGGCTTTACAGGGGAGTCTAGGTCGCCCTTAGGTAGGTCGACTGAAATTGATCATGGGACTGACTCCCCTGCTTCCTCTTTTTGTTGTACAGATATGGCGGCTCAAGGAGGGGCTACGGCTTCAACTTCTTCCAGTCCCCGTATTGTGGATGCATTTGGGTCTGCTGTTGTACCCGGGAAAAATGAGAGGGGTTATGTGCCTCAAAGACCTCTTCGGGGGAAGAAAAATTTCGAGTCCCGTTATGCCATGATCTATGATTTTTGTGGAGTAAGTAGGACAGACTATAGGGTGACCATCCTTAGTAAAGCAGATTTTATGGCCAAGTATCGTACTACCTTCACTACAGATGCCACTAGGGTTGCCTTCTTTTATGGGCAGTTTGAGGCTGGGTTGAGGTTGCCATTGGATCCTTTTATCAATGAGTTTCTTGAGTGTATGGATGCTCTTCCTCTTCCGACTGGGGCCAACAAATGTAGGTACTGGTGTGTTTTGCAATGGTGTGCAGATTTATAGGTCATGAGCCCTGTATGAGAGTTTTCAAGGAGTTTTTTGGTGCTAAGCTCGATAAGGCTGATTGGGGAATTAGTACTCCCTCTAAACCCAATTCTCCAAAACTGTTTGTGAATCTTCCCAACAAGCATAGTGGCTGGAATTCACATGTGGTTGTGGTAGAGAGTAGGCTGGGATGGGAGTTTCCCTTGCCCAATAGCGAGTCTGATGTCATTAGTGAGGAAAATTATTGGGAGCCTCCTTGGCATACAACTTTGTATAGGAAACTGTGTGCATTGGTAGAGAAGGGACCCATCAGCTGGGAGTCATTGGGGACAACCAAATACAACTATATCCAAGCTGGGATGATGCATGGAGATGGGGTAGTGGAGCCTCTTGTCCCAGTAATGAGGGGCCAAGTATACCCTGATTGGGTTACGCATTCTTTGGGTAGATTAGAGGAGAACTGCCAATTTTTGTCAGAAGAAGGCTAACTATTGCAAAGACAATGGAGAACACATTGGTGGTAAGGGTTTACTTGCCTTTATTCATTAGCTCGTCCATTGTTGACTCGCATATATGACTTTTTGTTGGCATGTGGAATTATTTCTATCTGCATATACAGCTCTTAACTCGTCAATTACTTGCTCGTATGTAGAACTATTTAACTCGTACATAGAACTGTTTTGAATTGCATCCCTTAACTCGTCAATTACTTGCTCGTATGTAGAACTATTTAACTCGTACATAGAACTGTTTTGAATTGCATCCCTTAACTCGTCAATTACTTGCTCGTATGTAGAACTATTTAGCTCGTACATAGAACTGTTTTGAATTGCCGAGTTAACACTTGATTGCCTTGATGTTGTGTAGTCTTAACTCCCGAACAAGAGGCTGCTATGGTTCGTATAGTGGGAGTATCAGACAAGAAGAAGGCCAAGAGATCTCATGGGGCCACCAATGCTAGAGCAAGCAGGGAGAGGGAGGCTGCTGCAAGGAATAACCTGCTCCCAAAGGACATTGCTGGGATGATTCCAATGGAAGAGGTCGAGCTGGAAGACCCTCTACAGAGTGGCACTCAGTCCATGGACATTAATGAAGGGGGTGACGAGTCCAACAGGTCAGCTAGACCAAGCTTGAGTTCTGACCCGACTCAGGAGGCTAATGTTGCGACCTCTGGAGCTGGGATAGCAGGGGCCAGCCCCTTGAATGTTGTAAATGTTGAAGATGATGATATGGAGATGGATTCTGATGATCAACCTCTGAGTACGAAGAAGAGGTCACGATCAGAAAGGGGAAAGTCCGTTTCTTCAAACCAACTTCCTCCACCTGCTTCTTCTCGCCCCAACCAAGAGTCTCTTGAGGACCAGATGAAGAGATTGAGCGATGTCCCTCCTCTCATAGGAGTCAATAGCCTTAGCCGTCGTTATCCAGACATGAGCTTGGGCCAGGTCGTGGTCAGGAGGGCCATTGATGTCGACCTCCTAGCTTATTTTGCTGATAAGGGGATTACCCCTGAAGAATTCTCAGCTCGCTCTGGGATGGTGCATTGCGAGGTGATTTTTTACTTTTCCTTTCTGTCTAGTTGCTTGTTCTTTTAGTTAATCGACTTGAATTACGAGCTAACACTTCCCTGGTTTCCTTTAAATGTAGAATCTCACCATGGTCGAGCAAGTGAAGAGCTCTTGGAGGGCGTCCATTGAAAGGGAGAGGTAGGCCTTGCATGATTACTCCAAGAAGGCACAGGAGTTGGCTGATATGAAGGAAAAGTACAATGACCTGGATAACTCATATGAGGCCTTGGAGATGGTGAAGAAGAAAGCCCTGGCAGATCTTGAAGCTGCAGAGTCCAAGCTCAAGGAAGTGGAGGTGGAAAGGGATACTGAGAAGAAAGAGCTTGAGAAGACTAAGACGGAGCTGACAACAGTTTCCAAGCTTTTGAAGGAGAAGGACACCTTCTTGGTCGAGCTGCATGAAGAACATCGACTTGAACGGCTGAAATGGCAAGAAGACCTCCAGACTGCTGCTAAAGCTACTGCTAAAGATGCCGTTGATCAGTTCAAAGAGGGAGATGAGTATTACAATGCTATTGTCACCAAGGCCCAGGACTTTCTGGAGGTGGGTAAACGTCATATGGAGCGTCGGGCTTTGGTGGATCCAACTGCTGAAGTTACCCTTGAGCAATTAGCTCGTTGGTTCTCTGAATCCCAATATGACATGTCGGCCCGTGGTGGACACTCAATTGTTCCCTATCTTGAGAATGATTTGGCATTCATCGCCCAGGAAGACCAAGAGGACGGTTGTGAGAAGTGGGAAGCTCCCCCAATTGCCGAAAGGAATTTTGATGTTGATTTGCAAGAGCTTGAAGACGCTGCCACTAAGGAAGAAGAACCTGATCAGCAAGTCTACTCAGAGTCGGGCAAACCCATAGGCCCCCAGCAGCAAGAAGAAGATGGGGTGGGTCGAGCTGCTAATGATGATCAAGCTGACGCTGGCCAGGATTCTTAGGTCGTTTTTATGTTGATGATGTAAAGAACAAGTTCCAAAACAATTTTTTTTTGTTTTTTATTGGCTAACTTATTTGAATGCCTAGGCCCAACTTTTGGGAGGCATGGAACTTCATAATTTCTATTTTGTACAAGTCTTAGCCCGCCTTTGGGAGACTTGTTTATATCTAATCGTAGCTGACTCCATATCCTTGTATGTTCTATGCTTTTGATGTTAGCATGTAGATGTCGAGCTAGATATGATAGGATGAATGAGACAACTTAATCCTAGAGGCGACTTGATCTTTGCTGATTTAGTCGACCTCAGTCTTGTATAACTTTTTGTGAACGAGATTGACTACGAGTCGAACCTGTTCAAACTATTGAAACTGACCAAGGGTCGAGCTTATTAGAACGAAGTCGATCCTGGGTCGGACTTGTTTTTAGGAGTGAAGCTGATTGAGAATCGAGCCAATTAGAACAGACTGACTAAGAGTCGAGTTTGTTAGAACGAAGTCGACTAAGAGTCGGACTTGTTAAGTAGACAAAACTGATTGAGAATCGAGCTTGCTAAAATTAAGCCGACTAAGAGTCGAGCTTTGTTAATGGAACGAAGCTGATTAAGAATCGAGCTCGTTAGAACGAAGCTGACTAAGAGTCGAGCTTGTTGGGGTTAGTTGTAACAAAATGTTTGGTCGAATAAACTGTGCTTTTTATTGAAGTAGGGAAACGTTTACATCAATGGAAAGCTAGAACTATGACAAATTTCATTCTTGAGAATTGCCTCAACCCTGAACTGAGTAATAGACCTGAGCCTTCAGAAGTAGTACTTGATGAGGTGAGTAGCGTGCCATGGATGCTTCAACTCTTCACCATCTGGATGAGCTATCATGTAAGTCCCTTCTTTGACGACTCGAGTAACTATGTAAGGACCTTCCCAATTAGGAGATAACTTGTTCTGTTGTGTCCTTCTTCCTGTTGCCTCGATCTTTCTCAACACGTGATCTCCGACTTGGAATGACCTGGCCCTCACCCTCTTGTCGTGGTAACTTTTAGTCCGCTGCTTGTAGTTGACCATTCGAAGGTAAGCCGTATCTCGCTTCTCGTCAACTAAATCCAAGTCGATCAATCTGTTGATATCATTCTGCTCTTGATCAAAGAATGTCATTCTAGCAGTAGGAAATCTGAGCTCAGCAGGTGCCATAGCCTCTGATCCATATGTGAGAGCGAATGGGGTTTCCCCCATAGGCCCCCGAGTGGTTGTGCGAACTGCCCAAAGAGCAAGGGGGAGTTCGTCCAACCAGTTGTTGCGTCGACCTACGAGACCCGTCTTGAGTGAAAATAGTACAAGTTTATTCGCTGCTTCAGCTTGCCCATTACCTTGGGGGTAGGCGACAGAAGATTTCCAATGCTTGATCCCTACTCGATTCATCTCTGCTTCGAAGGTTTGGGAGAATTGTAGGCCGTTGTCAGATACTATAGCTCGAGGAAAACCAAATCGACACCAGATGAAATCATGAATGAAGTTGATGGCGTTTTCCTCTGTGATGCGAGCTAGCGGCTTGGCTTCAACCCACTTGGTAAAGTAATCAATTGCCACGATTGCGTACTTACAATTCCCACGGGCGGGAGGGAAGAGTCCAATTAAGTCGACGCCCCACATGTCGAATGGCCAAGCTGCAATTACGGGGTTTGCTCGGTCGTAGAGCGGAGATAGGGTAGGTTGGCAAACCTTTGGCATTGGTCACACCGCTGCACAAAGTCACGGGTGTCCGCTCTCATGTGTGGCCGTAGTACCCCAAAGTGATCAACTTGTCGGCCAGAGTCCTCGGCCCCCGGTGTCCACCACAAATCCCACTGTGTACTTCATGCATCAGCGTAGTGATCTCTCGAGGGTGGATACACTTCAATAGTGGTCGAGTGTAGGATCTTCTGAATAGCTCGCCTCCTTGAGTAACGTACCTCGGAGCTTTCTTTTTGATAGCTCGAGCTTTCTTCTCGTCATCAAGCAGCTCGCCACTTTCTATGTACGCCTTCATTTCTTCGATCCAGCATTTCTCATAAACCCAATTTCTTGAGGGGTCCTCTATACATTGAATTTTGACCCTTTCATAAGCTGGGCTTTCAAGATAAGAGATAGGCTCTTCGTGCGGCTCGTCTGATGTAGCTAGCTTTGAGAGTAAGTCGGCTAACTCATTGTCTTCTCGACCAATCCTTTGGATCTCCCAGAACTCCAAGTCTTTTGTCAGTTCCTTCACCAGGTCGCAATACTTGACTAAGATGGAGTTTAGCACCTCATATTCGCCTCTGACTTGGTTGACTATTAATTGAGAATCACAGTATGCCATGATTTTAGTCGCACCAAAGCACTTGGCATACTCTACGGCTGCTACCAGGGCTTCATACTCCGCCTGATTGTTGGATGCATCGAACTTGAACCTTAGTGATTCCTCATACACGGTCCCAGACTCTGGCTCAATCAAAACAATCCCAGCTCCACTGACATTTTTTGTAGCTGACCCGTCCGAGTAGACCTTCCAGCAATCGTCGGGTAGAGTAATGGCGGGCTTGGACTCTTGTTCTTTTCCTTTAGCTTTTTCCTTTTGAGCTCGCTGCTTGCTGTCCTCCATGGTGAACGTAAGCTCGACCAAGAAATCTGCTAGAGCTTGAGCCTTCAACGCTTTTCGAGGTCGATACTCGATGTCAAATTCCGTAAGGGCAATTGACCAATTGAGCAAGCGACCTGAACTCTCTGGTTTGTGCAATATTTTTCTCAAGGGTGCATTCGTGAGCACCACGATAGGATGAGCCAAGAAATAAGCTCGCAGCTTCCTTGAAGCTACGACTAAAGCATAGGTGACCTTTTTAGCATTGTAGTATCTGCCCTCTACATCTGATAAGGCTTTGCTGACGTAGTATACTGGTTTCTGATGACCTTCTTCTTCTCTAACCAAGACTGCTGCTACTGACTTGTCTCCCACAGACAGATACACGAACAAGGTCTCACCAGTGATCGGGCTGCTCAATAGGGGAGGAGCAGCAAGGTACTCTTTGAGTTGTTGGAACGACGAATGACATTCGGCCGTCCATTCAAAGTTTTTCGTCCCCCTCAATGATTTAAAGAAGGGGAGAGACCTTTCAGCCGACTTGGCTATAAAACGACCTAGGGCTGCCACCCTGCCGTTAAGTCGCTGCATCTCCTTTACGCTGGTTGGCTCCTTCATGTCGACTAGAGCCTTGATCTTCTCCGGGTTAGCCTCTATGCCTCGCTGAGACACCATAAATCCAAGGAACTTGCCAGCTGCTACACCAAAGACACACTTGCTAGGGTTGAGCTTCATGTCGTTTGCTCGCAAGTTGGCGAATGTTTCTTTAAGGTCGACCACGTGACGTCCGGCCTTAGTTTTGATGACCATATCGTCGACGTAGGCCTCCATGTTTCGGCCAATTTGTGAAGCAAAGACTTTATTCACCATTCTTTGATAAGTCGCCCCTGCATTCTTCAATCCAAACAGCATCATGTTGTAGCAGTAGATGCCTCCAGCTGCTTAGAAGGCTGTTTTCACAACGTCATCCTCGTGCATCTTTATCTGGTGGTAACCCGAGTAAGCATCCAGGAAGCTGAGGGTAGAGTGGCCAGCAATGGAATCAACAAGTTTGTCGATTCTAGGAAGAGGGTAGCTGTCCTTTGGGCAGGCAAGGTTTAGGGTGGTGAAGTCGACACACATCCTCCATTTGCCATTTGACTTCTTCACCATGACCACGTTGGCCAACCAGGTTGTATGAGTGGCCTCTTTAATTATACCTGCACTCAAAAGTTTTTGTACCTCAGCTTTTATGGCCTCTTCCTTATCACGAGCAAAGCTTCTCAATTTCTGGGGTCTGGGCTTTATAGTCGGGTTGACCTCAAGCCTATGGACGGCGACCTCTTCCTTGATTCCCCTCATATCTTCTACTCGCCATGCGAAGACATCATTACTCTCTTTGAGAAGCTCAATGATTTCTAGCCTTTCTTCAGCAGACAATTGTTTCCCAATCTGAATCTTTTGGTCGGGGTAGGAAGGGTTGGTGATTACTGACTCTAGCTCGTCCACGGCCTCCAGCTCTGGACCATCTCTGAACTGCAGGGTCTCAACGATGATCTCTCTGACCCTTTGTCTCTCCTCGGCCCCCAGGTGTGGAGCTTCTTCAGCTATCATATCATCCAGCTTATCTGCGACCTCACTGGTGGTGGTGGCCCCCCGAGTTATTGTCGATGTGGAGGCATAGGTCGCCTATGATGACTTGGTCGACCATAAATACGTCTGGATCGACCGTTGTGACTTCGGAGTGACGTGTCGACTCAACCATGACCTCGTCACTTGAGCGATAGGTCGACTCCTCCACATTGGTGATCGTAGATAGGCGGGTAGTTTTGGTGACTGACTGGGACAACTTTAAGTAACCATCTGCCGTCTCCACTACTAGAAACAAGCCATTTACCGACGGAAATTTCCGTCGGTAAATCCACATATCCGTCGGTAAATGTATATTACCGACGGAATTCGTCCGTCGGGTTCCGTCGGAAATAATTGGTTGGTAATACCGACGGACAAATTCCGCCGGTATTTCCGGCGGATTGTCCGCCGGAAAATCAAAAATTCCGCCGGAAAACGTCCGTCGAAAATGAGTTAAGCCGGCCGGTTAACCGGAGCAATCGCCGGAGGTTACCGATGGAAATATCCGTCGGTAAATATTTAAAAAATAAATAAATAAAACCCATTACCGACGGTTATAACCGTCGGAATCCATAAAATTTACCGTCGGATATGTCCGTCGGAAATCTAAACCATAAACCGACGGATATGTCCGTCGGTAATTAGTTTTATTTTTTTAATTTTTATTATTTTCCGACGGATATTTCCGCCGAAAATTAGTATTATTTATTTTTTTTTATTAATTTATCGACGGAAATTTCCGTCGATAATCTGGCCAGATTTAAAAAAAAAATCTATTTTATTATTAAACCACCTGTAAAAAAAGGCTGTAAACCTGTTCAAACAACCTGTTTTAAACAAATACAATTACAAACTACAAACACACACAAACAACCTGTTTCGCTTGTACATCAAATAAAATACATATGTTTGTCCAAATCAAGCGACAGGGGAAGGGGAAAGGGGAAACGGCCGGGGAAAGGGGAAACGGCCGGGGAAAGGGGGAAAGGGAAAGGGGAAAGGGGAAAGGGGGAAAGGGAAAGGGAAACCAAAGCTCCTGAGCCACTTATTCAATGATGCCCTTTAAAAGAAAAGATCTAGTATCAATTGTGTTATTTTAAATTACTACTTAAAACAATTAACCGAATCAATAGTACTACCAAGTATCTGCTCATACTTCCAACGCCCTATTCCAACGCTCTATTCAATGCACTACTCCTCATTACCATAAACATAAAAGTATTAAAACCATTACTGAATAAATTTGTCTCTAATTAGTGTTCACTATGCCACAAATACGGAATGTTCTAATTCTCTTGCCCTTTTTAGTCCTGTTTCAACCACAACTTTCACACCCACAAAGTACCTCAACACACCTAATTTAAATGTCAGTATTTCATGCTCCTTTTAAATTTCAAAACCCAAAACATGTTGTCTATTTATTTCCTACCACCTTTCCGTCTCGTTTCATGCTCCTTTTAAAT
Source organism: Adenophora triphylla var. japonica (assembly GCA_022495995.1). NCBI lineage: Eukaryota > Viridiplantae > Streptophyta > Magnoliopsida > Asterales > Campanulaceae > Adenophora > Adenophora triphylla. The sequence goes on along the minus strand of JAFEMH010005235.1, from coordinate 107,086 downwards.
TTCAACACTATTGATTGCTTGCCTAGGTGAAAAGCTGTTTACTAACTCCTCTTAATGTCCTGTGTTCGATTCCCATTCTCAACATTTGAACATTTGACTTTTTAACACTACTACTATACTGTATTTCTTTTTTGACTGTTTTAAAAAACAATTGTTTGCTAAATAATTATTACATTAACAGAATATTAATAAGAGTGCAATTTTTCATCAAATATGTATTAATGTTTAAAAAATCATCAATTGTTTAAACATTACGTATTATATTCATATATATGATTTTAATTGTATCATTAGGAAAAATAATTTTTTTTGGCCCACACTAAAAAAAATTCTGGCTCCGCCACTGTCTCTTGGACTATCTCTAAAATTTATTTTAGAGAAATCGATTGAGAGATAAAGTGAGTGAGAGAGAGAAATCGAGAGAGAGAGAGAGAGAGAACGATTGAGAGAGAGAAAGCGAGAGAGAGAGAGAGAGAACGTACCGGCGACCGGCGACGACAAACGGCGATGGAAAGAGACGGCGGCGACGACGTGTTCTTGGCGAATTACTGATGAGAGAGAGAGAAAGTGAGAGAGAGAAATAGAGTGAGAGAGAGAAAGCGATTGAGAGAGAGAAAGAGGACTTACCGGCGACGCCGAGACCGACGGCGACGGCTTGGCGTTGGCGTTAGGGTTCGCGAACACTGAGGAAGGAACGAAGAGCGTAATAAAAATGAAGTGTAATTAAAAATGGGGAGTATACGCGTATTTATATATGGCTTTGTTACCGACGGACGGAGTCCGACGGTAATACCGACGGACCATGTCCGCCGGAAATACCGACGGACATACCGACGGATTTCACCAATTACCGACGGACAAAACGAAATTTAAAAAAAATAAATTCCCGGTAAATTAAAATAAATTTCCGTCGGTAAATGAAAATTTTCCGTCGGTAAATGTCCGTCGGTAATGACCCTGTTTCTAATAGTGTTCTATCTCTAGTTCCCTCTTCTTTCTTTCTCGAAGAACATGATCCAGGTAGGCTCGAGCTGTGCCTTGTACACAGCCTACTCCAGCAGATGTAGGAAACTTGACTCGTTGGTGGGGGATTGATGCCACCATTCCAAGCGCGACCTGACCTGGAATACCAAGTATAGCAGCATAGTCACTGTTCACATCTATCACAATAAATTGTACCTTCGATACGACCCTGTGGGGGTATTGGCCTAGGTCGACGTCAAGCTCAATCTGGCCTTTGGCATCAACTCGATGGTTGGTGAAACCTTCCAATCTGCCATCGTATCTTTCGAGCTGCTTGTTAGAAAGGCCCATCTCCTGGAATGTCTTGTAAAACAAGATGTCTTTGCAGGCCCCCGTGTCGACTAAGAGTCTGCTCGTCGTACATCCGTCGATTAGACCTGGGATGACAAGAACTTGCTCCCTAGCCGCCATATTAGTTGCCAGTTCGTGGGGGTAGAAGCTGATCATCTCATCCCTGACATCTCTCCTTGGAGGCACATGTGGGGCTTTATTGAGCTGAAAGATTTTATGCTTGATGGCTGTGTTGCTAGCCTGCTCTGTAATGACCCCCAAATTTAATCTAGGTTGCCTTGGTCCTCTTTGTCCACCCGTCGTCGCTCGCCTCCACCAGCTTGAGGCCTTTTCACATATGCGTCAAGCCTTCCCTGGTCGACCATTCTTTGGATGATACGCTTCAATCCCAAGCAATCCTCCTTAAGATGACCCGTGTCTTTGTGGTAATCACAGTACTTGCTATTGTCTCTCCTGAACTTGTTTCCTGGGTTCATGGGGGCAGGTGGGGCCAACTCGACCGCATTCATTATCTCTGTTCGACTCACCGTCAGGGGAGTGAAAACTTCAGGCACTTTCTCTGTCGCCCTTGTCCTGTTCTTACCATTTTTGTTGTTTCCTCCATTTTTGGCTGAGTCTTTCTTGTCGTCAGCGACCTCACCCTTGGGACCTTTCCCATTCTTCTTTTCTTTCCTTTCCTCGGCTAATGCCACATTGTAAGCCTTCTCAAACAACTCATGTCGAGTGGTGACAGTACGAACCGTTAGTTCATAATCCATGTCTTCCGAGGAAATGCCACTCCGGAAGCAATTGATCACCTCCCTGTCAGTGAGATCCTCCTCAATCTTGTCAACCATTTCTTTAAACTTGGTGTAGTAGCTCATGGAGCTTTCATTCTTCCCTTGCACCAAGTTGTTTAAGTCGGTGACAGTCACCTTCCGAGCTCCAGCAGTTGAGAAACGCTCAAGGAATTTTGTCCTCAAACTCATCCAGGAGGAGATGCTACCAGCTGCCAAACTGTTGAACCAAGTTAGGGCTGCTCCCGTGAGTGTGCTTATGAGGGCTTTGCACATATTGTCGTCCTCATTGGCGACAAAACACATGGTAGCCTCTAGGTGTGCTACGTGGCTTTTTGCATTGGTGGCCCCCGAGTACTTTTCTAGGAGGGGAAATCTAAAACCAGCAGGAGGTCGACTGTCAATCAGGTCCTTGGATAAGGGTCGAAGAGCAAAGTCAATTCGTTCGACCTTTCCAGAATCCTTTTTCTTCTCCTCCTCCCATTGTTCGAACTTCTTTTTCATCAACAACCATTCCCTAGCGTCGGGTCTGTCATCTCCTGCAGGGGGAACGACGTTCGACCTCTGACCCTCACTTCTGGGGGGAGTTACCTGCCTGCTTCTCCTATCTCTGTGAGAAGGAGCCCTTTCTGATCGAATTGGCGATCTATGTTTGTCACCTCTTAGTGGCGACCTGCGTCTTTCATCTCTGAGAGGCGACCTGCGCCTATGATCTCCGGATGGCGACCTGCGCCTTTCATCCCTTATAGGCGACCTGCGCCCATTCCTGTCCCTATGAGACTGTGATCTTTGTGTCCTGGCAGGCGAACCACGTCGGCTTCTATTGGCCTCTAAATGTGTTCTCAAATCTGATTGAGCCTCCTGTTCCCTGTTCCTGGTGAGGCTAGCTCTTAGGTCGTTGCTTGGCACATGAATGAGGGATGGAACCCGCTGCACTATCCTGTTATCGTCGTTCTGTCCCACGGCCTCATTAGGCCTAGCACTCCTGGCCTGCTCCCTGTTTGAAATTTGAGAGGGAGCCACCCTCTCTGACCTTTTATCCGCCTGTTCAGCCTCCTCCATAGCTAATAACTCAAGCAAGAATGCAGGCTCGCTCCGGCGGCGTTTCCTTTCTACTCAATGGGTTGGATGAGGGACCCGCCCTATTTCCAACATTCAAATGAGCAAGCTGGGACGCTTAGGAGGAGGTGGAACTCCTTGTCCCTCCATGGGACGTTTTTCTCTCCTTGCATCCGGCAATCCTCTGCCATCAGCTACACTGTTTGAGCGTGTCGCCCTAGCGTGATGACGAAGAGGAGGAGGAGGCAAATCCGCATTCACATTAGTAGTAGCGATGGTGTTGGCATTCACTTCATTGAATTCATCAGAAGCATCTGCAACATGCCCGTCTGGGGTCACCATTGTTGTAGGGTGAGAAGAATTTCGAGGTCAAGCTAAAGCACGTGTTCCCGCAATGGAACCAAACCGATGCCGCAAGAAAAGTGCTTATCAATCTTCCTCCACGTGGCGGGGCCCAGATCACCCGGCTCCTTGACTGAAATCAGAACCCACGACTAGCCGGATGTGTCTCCGGCTTAGACCCTCGGGCGTGAGAGTAAGTATGTGTTTCGGAGAGCAAATATTGTAAATGAACAGTTGTATTCAAATGATAAAATTGCAGTTACCTTTGCACCGTTGGTAGTGATGAAGTATTTATAGGTAATGACCGTTGTATATTTGGTGGTGCTACATGAGCTCCGTGATTTTAGTGACAGTTACTAGTAATGTGATCGTGCCTGTAACGGTCCCTAATTTATAGGGATGCGGTTATGGAAAGAGTTGTCCCACGTGCGTCCTCATTAGTTAGCTCGACGCTTGAGGATTAGGTTGAGGTCGCCATTTGAAGAAGGGTCGACCTGACTGGCGGGTAGAGCATGGATCGTACCCGTATTAGAGTTTGTATCATAGGGTCGGACTAAGTTAGGTCGGGACCTTGTAGGTCGGACAATGAACTTAGTCGACTGATGTATGAGATGGACCTTGGGCCAGGTACTGATTGGGCCTAGCCCACTGGATAAGCCGAGGCAATAGTTGCTTTGAGAGTAGGGCTTTATTTGCTTGGCCCAGTTCGACACTTTTGGTATGTTCAATGTTCATTGAGACGAAAGAAGCAATGTTCATTTTTTTTTGGACATATAAAAAAATTCTAGTTTTTTTAAAAAAAATTCCTTCAATTCACAAATGAATATTACTTTCATCCCATAATTAATACTACTTTCTATATCCAAAAAAAAAAAAAGCTTTCTTTGCCTCAATAAATTTACTTGTCTCAAAAATTAATATTTATTTTCTGGCACGAGACACGAACATTATAAACATTAATTTTTACAAAATAATACTACTTCAGGTAACAAAATAAATTACTATATGCGTCCCAAGGAATATTTTATAAAATATTACTTAATATGTTTAAAAAATTAATGTCAAATGTTGAAACGAAGGAACTAACATTAAAAACATTAATTTTTGAGCTGAATGAAGCAGTACAAATATTTATATTAGTAAAATTATGATTATTATTATCATCATTTATAATAAAAAAATATACTTCACACTTAATTAATGTTCACAAAAAAGATATTGAAAAATGAAAAAGAAAATAAAGAAAGGATAATTAAGAAATTTATATTTAAAAAAGAGTATTTTTTTTGTGTCCAAATTAAATGAAATTAGTCTCTAATTAAAGAGAAAAAAAATTATGAATTTTGGTGCAAAATTTTTTTAAAAAAAAAAAAAAATTTTATACAATAAATGAGGTCGAAAATAGGGGATAAAATTTAAAAAGCTGAAATAAAATTTGGCCAATCATATCGCGCCACGTGGCGTATTTTAAAAGAAAAAAAAAAGGAAAACGTTACGCGTACACGCGCCATTGTCGGCGCGTGTAACGCACGCGCCCAATCCAAGCGTCCCACGTGTCTCCTCCGCCCTGTTAATTACAATTTCGCCCCGCTGTGAAATTACTAAACTACCCCTTTTTTGGGCGGGATTTTGACAATCCTGTTTTTATATATATAGAGATTATTATTATTATTATTATTATTATTATTATTATTATTATTATTATTATTTTATTATTTATTATTATTATTATTATTATTTTATTATTATTATTATTATTATTATTATTATTATTATTATTATTTATTTGATTATTATTTATTTTATTATTTTATTATTTTATTAATAATATTATTATTATTTTATTATTATTATTATTATTTTATTTTATTTTATTATTATTATTATTATTATTATTATTATTATTATTATTATTATTATTATTATTATTATTTATTATTATTATTATTACTATTATTATTATTACTATTTTATTTATTATTATTATTATTATTATTATTTTTATTATTATTTTTATTTTATTATTTTTATTATTATTATTTTACCCTTTTAAAAACATTTGTGTCGCACGTGGCAAATATTTTTAACGAGATTTAGCTTTTAACGAAATTTACATTGAATTGAGACAAAATGTCAATGTGGGGAATGAAAATGCTAAAAATTCAATTTTAGGAATCAAATTGCAACAGTTAATAAATGTTGGGTAACCAAATTGCAATTTGCCCAAAATATAAAGATAAAAGAAGTGACTATATTTTATTGGCTGCATCGATTGTAAATCTGACACATTCTAATTAAAACATCGATAAAATTGCGACATGTCATTTTTGTATTTTTATAAATCAAAATTTGTGACATTTTTTGTGACTTAATATCATATCATATATAATATATAAACCAAAACTATTTAGAGCCTCCAGAAAAGGCCACGTCAAAGGCCACGTCAGCAACAATTTCCAACTCATTTTTATTCCAGATTTTAGTTAAAAAAATATAGGCTTTAAAATAAAAATTCCTTCTAAAATTCTGATAATGCAATTGAAATTTAGATAAAATTTAAAATTTTGATAAGATATATCTAACTTTAAATTTCTAGATTATATTTAACTGTAACAATTTTTCAAATGTGGATAATATATTCCGATAAATCTCAAATTTTTGAAATATAACTAAGATGTCATCTGAGCATAACAAATCATTTTCAGTTATATATATTATTCATTTAACTTCTATCTAAAATCCAAACTTGGATGGATAAGTGATGAAGTTAAATTCATCTATCTTAAAAACTGATAAGAGATAATTTGACAATATATTATCGGTTAAGGATACAATTCATATCCTACTAAATATACATAAATATTCGAAATTATCCACCGTTGAAAATCGGGCCAACTGCTTTACACATGCCAATATCATTGAAAATGGACACTCATTTAGGGACGAGAGGGAGGGAGTAATTCATAGGTCCCGGTGCCGCACCTGAATTGAGAGGATGATTGCTCATTTTCCTTTCTCTTTAGGCGTGCATGATGCTTGTCTCGGAGTATTTTTCAGTTCTATTTTTTATTTTTATTTTTAATTTGAATTTGATCAAGTTAAAAGGTTTCTTCTCCGTCATCTATTTGTTATACGATCAGAACTTCGACTACTATCTTTACATATACATACACACACATATATATATAGAGAGAGCTTATATTAACAGGCCAATGTGCACCCCCTACACTTTACCTTTAAAGAATTCTCTCTCCTATAGTATTTTATAAGTAAACATTAATCTTTTAGAGCTTAAAAGTGAAAGAGTTTATCTTTGTAGAATGCATAGAGAGAAATAAGAGTTTGGAGAATTTTCCTTGATGATCCATTTCATGCGAGGACACATATATATATATACACGGACCACTATACATAGAATATCTACAAACCACAATGTTAATCTATCTATACAAAGAACATAAAATACCAACAGGTAAATGAACTGTACATATGCTGATAAAGACTTGGTAAATACTCGGCACAACTCGGCTAATACCCCCTCAAGCGAGACGGCCGTAGGGTAGATGAAGCTTGAGAGACAATGAGTGAAACCGAGGTTTAGCCAACCCCTTTGTAAAGAAGTCAGCAAGTTGATCATCCGAGTTGACAAAATGTAGCCGTAGGAAACCACGAGTAACGCACTCCGTATAAAGTGATAATCAATCTCTATGTGACGTGTGCGAGCATGGAAAACGGGGTTGTGAGCCATATGTATAGCGAAAGATTATCACGGTATAGTGACGGAGGTGAGAGTGGGATACGGAGTTCACGGAACAAGAATGAAAACCATCGAATATCTACAGCCACAATGTTAATCTATCTATACAAAGAACATAAAATACCAACAGGTAAATGAACTGTACATATGCTGATAAAGACTTGGTAAATACTCAGCACAACTCGGCTAATAAAAAGATCTGGTTGGTGTTGGGGTTCATATCATGTGTGTATGACTTAAAATAGTCAACGAGATTGCTCTATAGAGAAATTGAACCATTTCCAAACATACATTTGCAGAGGATGCTCAGCTCACTCCTATCTTACGCCTTGGAGCTGGAGCCTGTGCAGGCATAATTGCCATGTGATGCTACCATGGAAAATGGTGTTGATCAGGAGTTGAATCTTCAACTGCTTCACAGGATACTCCGGCTAATCTTCTTGGGATGGCTCGCTATGGGACCTACACACACAAGCAACAGTGAGCTAAACCGGGGGTGACTCCGGTGAAACCCCTCCGGCGTGAGAATCAGTTTTCAGTTCAGATTTAAGAAGAGTTCTATATTGTAATGGAGAAGAGAGAGTTTTTAGAGAGAGAGAGTAGACTTACGTAATAATGCTGAATTTCTCCTACTTATACTACCACACAATCATGGGCCATACCTACTAGGACACGTGTCAATCATCCATGCTGTGTCAGTCAACTACCCTCAGAGTTAGTAAAAAGTACAATCATTCCCATCATGTTACACTGTTATACGTTATGGGGGGTGGGTACCACGTGTCAGTATACCAAAAAGGTTGTACCATCAGACACTTTTGTCGCTAGGCGACAAACTCTTTATTGCGACAAAGCATACCCAGTTACTTGTCATAAGTTATCCCCTTTTGCACCTAAAAATATGGGGACCAATTCATATTCTCGCCAGTTACTCTTCTCGCCTTCATTCTACTTCCTCTATACGTCGCACATTTGTCGCATGTTACGCTATCTCGATCTTTTGGGCCGACGTATCGATTATCGCTTAATTGTCACTTAATTTCACGTTTATTACCCATCTTACTTGGCCTATCAGTTTTATCGAACCTTCCTAACCTGTTCGTGGCCCAACCCATTTATGATAACCATTTCAGTAGCCCCCAATTTCGAGACCTGGATCATTCATGTTCCAGGTGAGAAATTTCGGTTTCTCGCAACTTCCCGCCTGGAATAGACCCTGCTTACGGAATACCTAAGAAATTGACGCCTATAGGCCACGTGTCATCTTCTGACACAACTTACCTGACATACGGCTGTGATGAGACAGTTGAAAAGACCTTTCGAATTTTGAAATCATTAAATGGGAGGGAATTTCAAAATTTTTGGGGATAATTAATTTGTACTACCCTCAATGAGCCGGTTCATATTCTGTTGATATAAATAACCACCTCCCTCCTACCCTTACCTTTTTTCGTCCCTTCATCTGAAAACCTTTCTAGGCGATTTCCGGCGAACCTGGTACCCTTTTCCGGCGAACTCATCCTCCTTCTTCCTTAACCCTTCTTTCCTCCTAGTGACTAAATCCTTACTTCCTTCTGAAAATCCTCCATAAACGCTCACTCCTCATTTCGATTCATCTGTCACATCACCCTGGAAAATCACTTCTTTGGTCGGACCTTGAATATTCCGGCGAACTTACAGTCGGTCTTTGACTTCATCAACGATCCTTCCTATTTTCCAGGTAATCTCTTTGATTTTCAATTTCCTTTGTTTTTCTCAAGTTTTTATTCGCTATCATGGCTAGGTTTAAGAACTGTCTTAGAAAAATTAGGTATGGTCAATGTCGAAAACTCTGGGGCATTTATTATTTGACTAGGGGCATCCGGGCGAGAATCCCACGAGACGATTTAGTGAACCGTCTAAGAGTCAATAGAGTGGATCCCGCCATAATTGACGCCATAGAAATTAGGGGTAAATGTTTCCTTCACTTTTCGGCCCCATATCAAAAACGTTTTCTCCCCCGCGAACTTTGCGAGCACCTTTGTCGCTTCTATGGCCCTCCTACCTATTCTGATAGTTCAGACACTGATTTTCTCGCTGCGAGATCTTTAGCTAATAGATCCCTGTATAAACAAATTGTCTCTTCTTCTGATTCAGGCGAGATGTCTAACTTTGGAGCACCTGGCGCCTCAACCTCTGCTGGCGGACAATCCAATTTACCCACTAATCCTTCTACTTCTAATGTGGCGGGAAGAGACCCTCCGACAAATTCCCACATCACCCCCTTTCATACCAAATACCACATAGATCACTATCCTGTTATCGTCGTTCTGTCCCACGGCCTCATTAGGCCTAGCACTCCTGGCCTGCTCCCTGTTTGAAATTTGAGAGGGAGCCACCCTCTCTGACCTTTTATCCGCCTGTTCAGCCTCCTCCATAGCTAATAACTCGGCAAGAATCTGGGCTCGCTCCAGCAGCATTTCCTTTCTACTCAATGGGTTGGATGAGGGACCTGCCCTATTTCCAACATTCAAATGAGCAGTTGGACGCTTAGGAGGAGGTGGAACTCCTTGTCCCTCCATGGGACGTTTTTCTCTCCTTGCATCCGGCAATCCTCTGCCATCAACTACACTGTTTGAGCGTGTCGCCCTAGCGTGATGACGAAGAGGAGGAGGAGGCAAATCCGCATTCACATTAGTAGTAGCGATGGTGTTGGCATTCACTTCATTGAATTCATCAGAAGCATCTGCAACATGCCCGTCTGGGGTCACCATTGTTGTAGGGTGAGAAGAATTTCGAGGTCAAGCTAAAGCACGTGTTCCCGGCAATGGAACCAAACTGATGCCGCAAGAAAAGTGCTTATCAATCTTCCTCCACGTGGCAGGACTGATCACCTGGCTCCTTGACCTGAAATCAGAACCCACGACTAGCCGGATGTGTCTCCGGCTTAGACCCTCGGGCGTGAGAGTAAGTATGTGTTTCGGAGAGCAAATATTGTAAATGAACAGTTGTATTCAAATGATAAAATTGCAGTTACCTTTGCACCGTTGGTAGTGATGAAGTATTTATAGGTAATGACCGTTGTATATTTGGTGGTGCTACATGAGCTCTGTGATTTTAGTGACAGTTACTAGTAATGTGATCGTGCCTGTAACGGTCCCTAATTTATAGGGATGCGGTTATGGAAAGAGTTGTCCCACGTGCGTCCTCATTAGTTTGCTCGACGCTTGAGGATTAGGTGGAGGTCGCCATTTGAAGAAGGGTCGACCTGACTGGCGGGTAGAGCATGGATCGTACCCGTATTAGAGTTTGTATCATAGGATCGGACTAAGTTAGGTCGGGACCTTGTAGGTCGGACAATGAACTTAGTCGACTGATGTATGAGATGGACCTTGGGCCAGGTACTGATTGGGCCTAGCCCACTGGATAAGCCGAGGCAATAGTTGCTTTGAGAGTAGGGCTTTATTTGCTTGGCCAGTCGACACTTTTGGTATGTTCAATGTTCATTGAGACGAAAGAAGCAATGTTCATTTTTTTTAGACATATAAAAAAATTCTAGTTTTTTTAAAAAAAATTCCTTCAATTCACAAATGAATATTACTTTCATCCCATAATTAATACTACTTTCTATATCCAAAAAAAAAAAGCTTTCTTTGCCTCAATAAATTTACTTGTCTCAAAAATTAATATTTATTTTCTGGCACGAGACACGAACATTATAAACATTAATTTTTACAAAATAATACTACTTCGGGTAACAAAATAAATTACTATATGCGTCCCAAGGAATATTTTATAAAATATTACTTAATATGTTTAAAAAATTAATGTCAAATGTTGAAACGAAGGAACTAACATTAAAAACATTAATTTTTGAGCCGAATGAAGCAGTACAAATATTTATATTAGTAAAATTATGATTATTATTATCATCATTTATAATAAAAAAATATACTTCACACTTAATTAATGTTCACAAAAAAGATATTGAAAAATGAAAAAGAAAATAAAGAAAGGATAATTAAGAAATTTATATTTAAAAAAGAGTATTTTTTTTTGTGTCCAAATTAAATGAAATTAGTCTCTAATTAAAGAGAAAAAAAATTATGAATTTTGGTGCAAAAATTTTTTTTTAAAAAAAAAAATTTTTATACAATAAATGAGGTCGAAAATAGGGGATAAAATTTAAAAAGCTGAAATAAAATTTGGCCAATCATATCGCGCCACGTGGCGTATTTTAAAAGAAAAAAAAAGGAAAACGTTATGCGTACACGCGCCATTGTCGGCGCGTGTAACGCACGCGCCCAATCCAAGCGTCCCACGTGTCTCCTCCGCCCTGTTAATTACAACTTCGCCCCGCTGTGAAATTACTAAACTACCCCTGGTTTGGGCGGGATTTTGACAATCCTGTTTTTATATATATAGAGATTATTATTATTATTATTATTATTATTATTATTTTATTATTTATTATTATTATTATTATTATTATTTTTATTATTATTATTATTATTATTATTATTTATTTTATTATTATTTATTTTATTATTTTATTATTTTATTAATAATATTATTATTATTTTATTATTATTATTATTATTATTTTATTTTATTTTATTATTATTATTATTATTATTATTATTATTATTATTATTATTATTATAATTTATTATTATTATTATTACTATTATTATTATTATTTTATTTATTATTATTATTTTTATTATTATTTTTATTATTATTTTTATTTTATTATTTTTATTATTATTATTTTACCCTTTTAAAAACATTTGTGTCGCACGTGGCAAATATTTTTAACGAGATTTAGCTTTTAACGAAATTTACATTGAATTGAGACAAAATGTCAATGTGGGGAATGAAAATGCTAAAAATTCAATTTTAGGAATCAAATTGCAACAGTTAATAAATGTTGGGTAACCAAATTGCAATTTGCCCAAAATATAAAGATAAAAGAAGTGACTATATTTTATTGGCTGCATCGATTGTAAATCTGACACATTCTAATTAAAACATCGATAAAATTGCGACATGTCATTTTTGTATTTTTATAAATCAAAATTTGTGACATTTTTTGTGACTTAATATCATATCATATATAATATATAAACCAAAACTATTTAGAGCCTCCAGAAAAGGCCACGTCAGCAACAATTTCCAACTCATTTTTATTCCAGATTTTAGTTAAAAAAATATAGGCTTTAAAATAAAAATTCCCTCTAAAATTCTGATAATGCAATTGAAATTTAGATAAAATTTAAAATTTTGATAAGATATATCTAACTTTAAATTTCTAGATTATATTTAACTGTAACAATTTTTCAAATGTGGATAATATATTCCGATAAATCTCAAATTTTTGAAATATAACTAAGATGTCATCTGAGCATAACAAATCATTTTCAGTTATATATATTATTCATTTAACTTCTATCTAAAATCCAAACTTGGATGGATAAGTGATGAATTTAAATTCATCTATCTTAAAAACTGATAAGAGATAATTTGACAATATATTATCGGTTAAGGATACAATTCATATCCTACTAAATATACATAAATATTCGAAATTATCCACTGTTGAAAATCAGTCACTGCTTTACCTGTGCCAATATCATTGAAAATGGACACTCATTTAGGGACAGAGGGAGGGAGTAATTCATAGGTCCCGGGCTGCACCCTGAATTGAGAGGATGATTGCTCATTTTCCTTTCTCTTTAGGCAGGCATGATGCTTGTCTCGGAGTATTTTTCAGTTCTATTTTTTATTTTTATTTTTAATTTGAATTTGATCAAGTTAAAAGGTTTCTTCTCCGTCATCTATTTGTTATACAGTCAGAACTTCTGACTACTATCTTTTACATATACATACACACACATATATATATAGAGAGAGCTTATATTAACAGGCCAATGTGCACCCCCTACACTTTACCTTTAAAGAATTCTCTCTTCCTATAGTATTTTATAAGTAAACATTAATCTTTTAGAGCTTAAAAGTGAAAGAGTTTATGCTGTAGAATGCATAGAGAGAAATAAGAGTTTGGAGAATTTTCCTTGATGATCCATTTCATACTGAGGACACATATATATATATACACAGACCCTATACATAGAATATCTACAGCCACAATGTTAATCTATCTATACAAAGAACATAAAATACCAACAGGTAAATGAACTGTACATATGCTGATAAAGACTTGGTAAATACTCAGCACAACTCGGCTAATACCCCCCCTCAAGCGAGACGGCCGTAGGGTAGATGAAGCTTGAGAGACAATGAGTGAAACCGAGGTTTAGCCAACCCCTTTGTAAAGAAGTCAGCAAGTTGATCATCTGAGTTGACAAAATGTAGCCGTAGGAAACCACGAGTAACGCACTCCCGTATAAAGTGATAATCAATCTCTATGTGACGTGTGCGAGCATGGAAAACAGGGTTGTGAGCCATATGTATAGCAGAAAGATTATCACAGTATAGTGACGGAGGTGAGAGCGGGATACGGAGTTCACGGAACAAGAATGAAAACCATCGAATATCTACAGCCACAATGTTAATCTATCTATACAAAGAACATAAAATACCAACAGGTAAATGAACTGTACATATGCTGATAAAGACTTGGTAAATACTCAGCACAACTCGGCTAATAAAAAGATCTGGTTGGTGTTGGGGTTCATATCATGTGTGTATGACTTAAAATAGTCAACGAGATTGCTCTATAGAGAAATTGAACCATTTCCAAACATACATTTGCAGAGGATGCTCAGCTCACTCCTATCTTACGCCTTGGAGCTGGAGCCTGTGCAGGCATAATTGCCATGTCTGCAATATACCCCATGGACATGGCACGGGGAAGACTGACTGTACAGGTAATATTGGAATCCTTTTGAGAACAATAAATTGTCTTTGGCGGTCTGAAGGTAAAAACATCAGACAGCGGAACTTGTCGCCTTTGCATTAGGCTCAACCCCTTTCAAAATTTCTTTTTTGCAGACCGATAAATCTCCTTATCAGTACAGAGGAATGTTTCATGCTTTAAAGACCGTGCTTCGCGAGGAAGGCGCACGAGCTTTGTAAGGGATGGCTTCCATCAGTCATTGGAGTTGTAAGTCCTTTCATTACATAGTGCTTCTGCTACTCAAATTAACTGCATTTCAATTACTTGATGTCCTCTTCAGAGTGCTTCAAACAACCCCTTGGAGGCAAATGCATTATAAAAACCAGCTACATTTTCTGGAGAACATGATCACTGTGGCTTGGTTAAATATACCTCATCTGCTCATGTAATCTTGAATATTTGTTCGTGGATGAAAGAAAGCAACAAGGAAAAATCAGTAGGGGTCTAAGAGATGATTTACTTATTCATTTTTGTGGACCTCAAACTTTTAAAGTCTCTATTGTTCTGTCCAGGTTCCTTATGTTGGCCTCAACTTCGCCGTGTATGAACCTCTGAAGGATTATATAGTAAAATCCAAAACTTTCGGGCTTGCTGAAGATTCTGAATGGAGCGCGACCACCAGGCTTGCATGTGGGGCCGTGGCAGGGACTTTTGGCCAAACAGTTGCATACCCTCTTGATGTCATCCGCCGAAGAATGCAGATGGTGGGATGGAAAGATGCATCTTCTATAGTCACTGGTGATGGCAGAAGCAAAGCGTCCCTTGAATACAATGGCATGATTGATGCTTTCAGGAAAACTGTCCACTATGAGGGTTTCAGAGCATTATACAAGATTATGATCTTTTGGAACAGACTGTTCATGTGTCTTTTGTAATGTGTCGTTAGGGCACGAAACTTATGTTACTTATTATGTGTCTTTTGAGCACGAATCTTGTCAATGCATGTTACCTTTTATGTTAATTGAAATCCTTTTTTTCATTGTCAATATTATGGTTTTATTATCTATTGATTTATTTAATAGTATAATAATAATAAAAATAATAATAATAATAATAATAATAATAATAATAATAATAATAATAATAATAATAATAATAATAATAATTATTATTATTATTATTATTATTATTATTATTATTATTATTATTATTATTATTATTATTATTATTATTATTATTATTATTATTATTATTATTATTATTATTATTATTATTATTATTACTACAATTATGTAGTTGTTGCATCAGGTGCTTATCAATTTTTTTTATAAGTGTTGCATTAGAAAATGACTGTTGCTTTATTTCACCTTACAAGTTGTTGCATTAGAATAGAACTGTTGCTTTATATCACCAAACGAGCCGTTGCATTATATATCATTATCGTTGCATTAGAGAATTACCATTGCATTATTTCACCAAACGGTCCGTTGCATTAGATGTCACTCTAATGCAACAGAAAGAAAATGTCGTTACATTAGATTAGTTCTTCGTAGCATTAGACCTAATGCCACGGGACAGAATGCGAGGATCCTTTGACGTTGCATTAGAGTTAATACAACAAGGATTGGTCTCTATGGTAACAAATTTAGGCGTTGCATTAGACTTTAAATGTAGTAGTGCAATCTTCTGTGCAGCCGACTCATCCAAGGTAATTTTCATATGTTTGTTGTGCTTCTATGTTCATATGTGTGTTGTCCCTCTTTTATTTGTGTCATTCAAGAAGGTATAAAACCAAGAAGGAGAGAATGAAAGTATAGAGAGATAAACACAAAGGGTTTCTTGGTTTATTAAACTATTATATTTTATTAACTTTATTTAAATATGAATAAATTATTTATTTATTTTATTGTTTTATTTAACTGCAAACTTATAGAAATTAAAGACTCGTAATTAAACATCAAATTGTAATATTTTAATCAATTACACTCATAAAATAAACAAATCTAAAATACTACACACAAAAAATAAACAGAAAGCAACAACGACGTCGTTTGGGTGCAAGTGAAAATTTAAATATACAAAATATTAAAATTGTGTCAAATATATACATTAATAAAATAAGATTCATTTTTTATAGAAAAATATTAAAATTATGTCAAAAATTCAAAATTAGTCTCTATTTATAGAGTAAAAGAAATTATAAACATAATTAATATTTCCATCCAAATAATATAATTTCATTTCAATAGTGAAAGTACAAAATACACAAATAGCTCGAACCAATTTCGTTCACAAAATGAACGAAACTGATAAACGAAATTTTCGTTCATGGCCTTTAATGAAATTTCGTTCACCACTAAATGTCATGAAACAAAATTGGTTCACCATTAAACATTCTCTAAAGGCTAGCAAAATTTCTGACTATGCTCAATATTTTTAATACTATCATTCTTAATACGGAGTAATAGCAATAATCAAAATTGACTTTTTTTGTTGTTGGTGGCATTGTAATTACTGAACTTCCTGTCACACATAAAACATTCTATGAAGACTGTTACATTTTTTTAATAGTTTTATTTTTAATTTTAAAATTAGATTTTGAAATCCAAAATGGATTCCATGTATTTCTTAACTGATTCTGAAATTTGAATAAATTGAACTCCATGAATTTGATTGAGTCATATAAAGAATGGATTTATGGAAATTTAAATTCTTCAGACTCTTCTAATGTTTCTTTTCTCTAATTTAGTTATTGGAGGATTTTTAATAATTTTAACAAAATATTTGGAAATAAGCTAATAATGTTATATTCAAATTTGAAATTTGAAATCAGAATATTCAACTTTTTATAATTAACCTGTTATTATAAATAAAATCAGAAATTTAAAATTTGAAATCAGAATATTCAAATTTGGGATTGAAATCTAAAATCAAAATATTTTGAAAATACAAAGTGGCTCTTTTTTTTACCTTAGTAAGGTCGGACATAATTTTTTTAATGAATTACATGTTTTATTTCTTTATTTAACATAAAAATATACTCCCTCCGTCCCATACCTACGTGCACACTTTCCATTTTGGGCGTCCCAAACCTACGTGCACATTTTCTAAAATGGAAAGGAATCTTTACTATTCCCACCACTCATTCTCTCTCCTACATTATTTTAATACTCACAACAACATTATAATTTACTATTCTCTCCACTCATTCTCTCTCCTATTTTATATCCACACTCACAACACTTTTAATATAATACTCTCTCCTTAATTTACGTAAAAAGTCAAACTAGGCACATAGGTCCGGGACGGAGGGAGTATACTCTCCCAAGTATCAATCATCAAATTTTAATCCCAGCTTGCAAAAAGATGACATGGTTTATAATGTTTCTGACAAGATGAGATTATTAGGAGGTTTAAAAGTATATAAACTCATCCATCTCACGGGGTTCCTTAGCAACTGAACATAGCCGTTTAGGCATTAATGCAAATACTTGGGGTACATTTAACTAAAATTTACATTGACCGACCAAAAAGAAAGCCTCATGATTTGACACTCTTTCCCATCCGACTCACAGATAAATCAATCCAATGAATCAAAAGGGGAAGATTATGACGCTGCCATTCAAATTAAAAGTGAGGAAGACTTTGAATTTGTTATTGACTTATTGTTCAATGAATTAAAGAGTGAGCAGTGTGAGATATGGTGTGTTTATAAATCGGTTCGTGTACCATGAGAGTGGATTAATATATATATATATATATATATATATATATATATATATATATATATATATATATAGTATTAAGTCCAACCATAATTAATGTTATTTTTGTTGGGTTTTATGGATCCATGCGCAGCGGAATTAAGCATAAAATTAACACAAAACCCAAGCCCTAAGATCCGTTCTATACGATTAAATTGAATTGCTATGAGATAGAATTTACCAACCTAAATTGCTTTCCGGTCTTGAGCTATCGAACGGGTAATTATGTGATTCGTAATCACAAACTTTTGATCTTCAAATCTTCGAATCTTCAACTCCTTTGGATCTTCAGATTTGAACTCTAGGTCTTTGATTTGTTTGAACAAAACTAAGACCCTCTTTTGGTAATCCACACAAATATGAATGTCGAGAACAATTCTCGGGTTGGGAATTGCTAGATTCCTAAAACTTATGGAAGAATATTGAGAGGACTTTTTGATTTTGAATTTCTATTGAAAATTCGGCTAGGGAATTAGGTCCGACGGACCTCACATATTTATACTACAATAGTATGAATATGTCTCCTAATCGTATTAGGAGAACAGCTCGTCAAACCGCGTAGGGCTTGATATGTCGCGCGGTATATTAAGCCATTGGCTTAATATGTCGCGCGGTATATATAGCCGATACGTAAAACTCTCAACCATTCTTCCTCTGTTCAACCAATTCATTCTATTTGTGTGTGACCCAATAGGATTGTATTATGTTGGCAATGAGTCCGATCATATCGGCTCTCATAAGACATAAGCGGACTCTAGCAAGCCATTATGTCTACCCAAATAACACAACGTAAGAGTTCACGTTTCCAATGGTACACTTTCATTTATCCCTTTGTCTCACGATGTTATATTGAACACAAGTCATGGTCCACGTCAACTTGTATTTGTTCAATGCTTTCTCGATCTTGAGTATAATGATAGTCCAATCATATTGGGGTGTGGCCACACGCTTTCATCATTATCACTCATTGAGGGGCCCAAGCAAAACATCTCTCTTTCGAGGGACAAATTCCATCTTGACTTATCATCCTTTCCATCATGAATCCGATCATGCCAAAGATAGCCTTTATAGATATCGTGTTAAGATACCGTTTGACTAAAATCAAACATAACTTTCATCATGTGTAAAGTCATGATAATCTCAGGTCTAGGGACTAAATGAAGTGACCATATGAGATTTAATTATGACATTTGACCATGACATAAATCTCATACGGGTCAAGTCCAAGCTTACTTGTTCTCTCGACAAGTACCCATAATTTCAATGTGCATCTCTATGCATATAATCATCATATGATTATCCATTGACAATTATACTAATTATTCTCTTAATAATCAGGGACGGAGATTATTACAATAAATATGCAAACTATATAATAATCAAATAATAAACATAAACGATAAAGATGATACATAACGTTTTCGCTTAAACATAACTAAAGCCTAGGGCATTACACCAACAGTCTCCCACTTGCACTAGGCTCCATTTATGTATCGAATACTCATGGATCCAACATGACCATCATGCTTCCGCCTGTGCGAGGGTCTTTGTAAGTGAATCCCTTATGTCATCATTGGTTGATACTTTGTATATTTTAACGTCTTCTCATTCTTTATGAATTCCTTGAAGAACGTCTAAGTGAGTGTTTGGATCGCTGTTGTGACCTTGGTTCCATTGTTTGCACAAGTGGCACCACTATAGTCATAACAAAAGTTTCATCGATTAGTGATACTTGGAACATTTCCAAAACACTAAGCGAACTTTTGATCCAAACCGCCTACTTTTAGCTACATCATATGTTGCTAACAATTGGCCTTAGTAGTAGAATTGGCTACAATTTCTGCTTGGAACTCTTCCAATCAAAATTGCACCTCTTATAAGCATAAACACAAATCCTAATTGCGATTTTAAAAATAACTTTGTCAGTTTGGAAGCTAGCACCTATGTAACCCTTACAACAAGATTAACTTCCAATCTTTCAAATCCCAAGAGCGTATCCTTAGTTCTTCTTAAGTAATTAGGATCATCTTGATCTGCCATCCATTGGTTCTCAACAGATCGATTGGTATCGACTCATCATGCTTAGAGCATATGAGACGTCGGGTCTAGTACAAATCATGGCATACATGATGCATCCAAATGCCGAAGCATATGGAACTTCATTCATTTCCCTTTTGCTCATCAGTTGTCATAAGACAATGAATATTGCTAAGAGAAATACCATGACCTATTGACAAGCTACTCTTCTTAGACTCTTCTAAGAATCTTGTCAATGTGAACACTTTGACTCAAACCAATTTATCCTTCTAGATCCATCTCTATAGATCTTGATGCCAAGGATGTAAGCGGCTTCACCCACATCTTTCATTGAAAAACCTTTCCTTGACCAAGACTTAACGGTCTTAAGTATCGGAACTTGTTTTTCCAATGATTAAGATATCATTGTAATAAACAATAGAAATAATACCATGCTCCCACTGAATTTCATGCAAACACAAGGTTCATCTTCGTACTTGATAAAGTCAAACTCTTTGACCAATTCATCAAAACGAAGATTCCAATTCCTTTAAGCTTGCTTCAACCCATCTCATGGATCTTTGCAACATGCATACTCTATTAGAGTTTCTTGGATCATCAAACTATTCGGGTTGTGTACTATACACATCCTTAATAATCTTTCCATTTAAAGAAAGTCGTTTGACATCCATTTGTCATATCACATAGTCACAATATGTGATAATGGCAATTGAAAATCTAACAAACTTCGACATTGTAATCGGCGAAAAGGTTTCAACATAGTCAATACTATGAATTTGCCTAAATCCCTTTGTTACAATCCTTAGTCATGAAAGTATACACCTTCACATCCATGTCGGTCTTTGAAGACCTACTTGCACCCTTTAGTTTTTACACTTTTAGGTAGCCCAATCAAGTTCAAAACTTGATTGTTAAACATGGATTGTAATTTGGATTCCATGGTTCCTAACCATTTATCCAAATTAGGAGAGGACATCGCTTCTTGATAGCAAGTAGGATCGTCATTCTTAATGACTTCCACTTCATCACTTTCCGCAACGAGAAATCACTATTTCTTGAGTTCGGATCGTAACCTATCTAATCTATGATGGACTTGTGCATCTTGAACCGGTTTCACAACTCCTTTGTGAACTTGGTTCTGTCTCTACTCTTGGTTCCAAATTATTTTCGGGTTCTTGAACTTCTTTCAAGATTAATTTTACTCCCACTAAATTATTTATTGAGAAACTATTTCTCAAGAAACAAATCGTGTAGAGCAACAAACATTTTGTTCTCTTTGTGATTGTAAAATCAATATCCGAAAATAACCTTGTTAGATTTGGTGCTAACTTATAAGAGACAAGTCTCTTTACATAAGATTCGCAACCCCAAATCTTCATGAAAGACAAACTAAGTTTTCTTCCATGCCACATCTCATGTGGGGCCTTAGGAACCGATTTAGTAAGGACTCAATTCAGTGTAACCGCATCATTTCTAATGCATATCCTCAAAAGGAAATAGGAAATAGGAAAGTCTGATTGACACATCATCGAACGAACCATGTCCTACAAGGTTCAATTCCTCCTTTCAGACACATCATTCATAGTGGTGTTCAGTGTGGAGTCAACTCTTGAAACAATTTCATAGTTTTGAGATGATTGTTAAACTCTTGGCTCAAATATCATCACCTCGATCTAATCGAAGTACTTAACAGTTTTACCAAGTTATTTTGTACTTCATCTTTGAAATGTTCGAAACATCTCAAACGATTCACCTTTGGACTTCATCAGATAGACATAGTCATATCTAGATAAGTCTTTAGTGAAATGTGATGAAATACCGAAATCTTCCCCTAGCAATGCTTCTTAATGGTCCACATACATCTCATGTATAATGACCAATAAGTCACTAGCCCTCCCACTACTTTAGTGTAGGGTGGTTTGGTCGATAATCCCAATAAACAAGATCCACATTCCTCAAATGATTCATCGTCATATGAGTCTAAAAGTCCATGTTAATGGAGTTTAGATATATGTTTCTTATTTATTTGACCAAGCCGACAATGCCATATGAACGCGTTGTTCATATTGTTCGGTTTAGATTTCCATTTATATTATAGATATCTTCAACATTATTTTGTATCTTATCATCACGGATATGAAGACCATTCAATGACATATGCATTACAATAAGGCATATCATTAAATAAATATAAAACTTCTTATTGAAAATAAGAAAATTATATCCTTCATCATCCATTTAAGAAACATAAATAATAGTCCTACTCAAATCTGGAACGTAGTCATACTTGTTCAAGACAAGTACTACTTCACAAGGTAAAGTGACTTCATAAGTCCCTTATGGCTAATGTTGCAACTCTTGCTCCATTCCCATGCATAGGTTTAATTTACCTTATTTGAGTAGCTTTCTATTCTTTGTTCCTTGCACATTTAAACAAATGTGGGATCCAATCCGGTATCATATACCCAAGAACAAGAAGTCGAAAGGAAAATATCTATCATATAGATACTTGAAGTAGTAGCAATCATATTGCTCTTCTTCACCTTTTAGGCCTTCCTAATAAGCCTTGCAACTTTGTTTCCAATGACAATCTTATTGCAATGATAGCAAAATGCATCCTTTTGAGACACTTTGGGTTTAGCCTCTTCGGCTTTGACAACAATTGTCCTAGGTTTAGCAACTTTTGCTTTACCTTCTTTTCCTTCCTTTATGAACCCTTTTATTGTGTCAACCATTAACACAATTTGCGGATTGCTCCTTCTTTCATCATATGAATTGAGAGCCTTCACCACAACATATATCTTTTGCCTAGTTCGCATTTGGAACATTTCCTTTATGCGGTGTGCTAGAACAAAAGAATAGTTATCATGTGCTCAAGGTTCTTCATAAGAGCCTTTAAACACGGTGGCAAATACAAGGCAAGCAATATTGTCAGAATCATCAATATGTTTCTAATGTTGCTTCCTTATTTGCCCTTTGCAACATTTGCAGTGGGTTCAATAGGAACGGATTCGTCAAGAACGTACACATTTACCCAAGAACCATTCTTTAGGCTTCTGATCCAATCAGAATTATATGTATCGTTCCTTTCGAACTTTGTCCTTCATAAGGACGAATCGCAATTATCATTATGTAATGCTACTTCTACAACAAAATATACAAATTATATGAACACATATCAATATCAACACATTTATCATTTAAGAGCAAATAGTGTATTTTACAAATACTCCCACTAAATCATACACCTTCTAATGCAAATAAGCATAATATGCATTTAATGGGCTAAGATCCAACTTTAATTTAATCTCAAGTACGCTATGGCGCACCGCTCAAGATTAAACTAATTAGGTAGAAAAACATCAATCATATCGTATATGACTCTTAGGACTAAGATCCATCTTTAATTTAATCTCAAGTACGCTATGGCGCACCGCTCAAGATTAAACTAAATTAGGTAGAAAACATCAATCATATCATATATGACTCTTAGGATCTTTTATGAGATTTATTTAAGACATCATATGTCTAAGCATATTTTAATCTCATCTTATGCCTTGGGGTCCAAAACCATTTTGATAACCCAATTAAGTTCATTCATATTAAACGTATAGGAACCACCATTTCCTCATCTTGCTCGCAAACGGAATAGAATCAAAGTACCTTGCTATGGCAAGCCCACCCAAAACTATCCGAGTGGTCTCAAGTGTTTAATCATGAATTGGCATAAAGAACTTAAAAGTTAAATGAAGGTTCTTTAAGGTAGATTATAAGCATATCAAGAAAGATAGTCATAATCATGCACTGTAAGTTCCCAGGAAGATAGGTGAGCCACAAGGACTACTTAAGTACCAACTCTTCCTTAGACGTAACTCTCCTAGTCATGCACAATTAGAAATCGCTCGATTTGGCAACATAATCACTACCTTTATAAATAATCGCTTTCCTTTTAAATTTCGCGTAATTATGACTTGTTTCCATAAACAATCATAAAATCCAAAAGTTACAATGTCTAAATCTAAACATATTAGGAAACTATGAATCAATGTTTCAACTAAACATCTAATAAAATTCTTACTTGTAAAACTGACTTGTTTCATAAACAATCAGACACTAACTTGTTTCTCATAAACAATTAGTGAATTATAATTCAATGTTCAAAAACATTCTAGAATTACAACAGTTCTTCATGCAACGCAATAATTAATAAAATCAACTTTTAAACAATTAAGCAAGCATAAGAACACTCAATAATTATGCAACGCAACAATTAAATAAACACCTTTTAATTAATTAAGCAAGCATAAATAATGAATTAATCTAGCATAGCCCTATAAACTCAATTTCCAGAAATTTATAGCATCCAGATTAAGACATAAAACATCTCGCATTGTAAACACAATCACGAATAGCGTAAAAATTAAACAAACCGATTCTCGCCTGCATTTGGCTTATTATGTCGCGTGACAACATCGCCCGCAGGCTTGATATGTCGCGCGACGTAACATGCCGATAACCCGAATTCCTCATGGCTCATCATGTCGCGCGACTAAAGTAGCCAAGTAACAGGATTTTGCATTTCAATCAATTCAGATTACAAGCAATTAAATCATATAAAACAACCCTTTTACAGATTTAATTCAACATAATTCGAAAACGATTTTCACATTGTTTCACATAAACAATCAAAATTCTATCGCATACAAAAACATGCAATGAACATATAAACAATTTATATAATCATTCTAGCATGTTAATTCAAACTTAACCATACGAACGGTGCTCTGATACCACTGTTGGGTTTTATGGATCCATGCGCAGCGGAATTAAGCATAAAATTAACACAAAACCCAAGCCCTAAGATCCGTTCTATACGATTAAATTGAATTGCTATGAGATAGAATTTACCAACCTAAATTGCTTTCCGGTCTTGAGCTATCGAACGGGTAATTATGTGATTCGTAATCACAAACTTTTGATCTTCAAATCTTCGAATCTTCAACTCCTTTGGATCTTCAGATTTGAACTCTAGGTCTTTGATTTGTTTGAACAAAACTAAGACCCTCTTTTGGTAATCCACACAAATATGAATGTCGAGAACAATTCTCGGGTTGGGAATTGCTAGATTCCTAAAACTTATGGAAGAATATTGAGAGGACTTTTGATTTTGAATTTCTATTGAAAATTCGGCTAGGGAATTAGGTCTGACAGACCTCACATATTTATACTACAATAGTATGAATATGTCTCCTAATCGTATTAGGAGAACAGCCGTCAAACCGCGTAGGGCTTGATATGTCGCGCGGTATATTAAGCCATTGGCTTAATATGTCGCGCGGTATATATAGCCGATACGTAAACTCTCAACCATTCTTCCTCCTGTTCAACCAATTCATTCTATTTGTGTGTGACCCAATAGGATTGTATTATGTTGGCAATGAGTCCGATCATATCGGCTCTCATAAGACATAAGCGGACTCTAGCAAGCCATTATGTCTACCCAAATAACACAACGTAAGAGTTCACGTTTCCAATGGTACACTTTCATTTATCCCTTTGTCTCACGATGTTATATTGAACACAAGTCATGGTCCACGTCAACTTGTATTTGTTCAATGCTTTCTCGATCTTGAGTATAATGATAGTCCAATCATATTGGGGTGTGGCCACACGCTTTCATCATTATCACTCATTGAGGGGCCCAAGCAAAACATCTCTCTTTCGAGGGACAAATTCCATCTTGACTTATCATCCTTTCCATCATGAATCCGATCATGCCAAAGATAGCCTTTATAGATATCGTGTTAAGATACCGTTTGACTAAAATCAAACATAACTTTCATCATGTGTAAAGTCATGATAATCTCAGGTCTAGGGACTAAATGAAGTGACCATATGAGATTTAATTATGACATTTGACCATGACATAAATCTCATACGGGTCAAGTCCAGTTACTTGTTCTCTGACAAGTACCCATAATTTCAATGTGCATCTCTATGCATATAATCATCATATGATTATCCATTGACAATTATACTAATTATTCTCTTAATAATCAGGGACGGAGATTATTACAATAAATATGCAAACTATATAATAATCAAATAATAAACATAAACGATAAAGATGATACATAACGTTTTTCAGTTAAACATAACTAAAGCCTAGGGCATTACACCAACAATTTTAACAAAAATACTCTTAATTAAATATTCATTTTCAATGACAAGCAAACATTTATTACACATTGAATGCTGGGATATGTTAGCAATTTTACACATTTTTATTATAAAAATAAAACAATTAACTAATTTAACTCCATGAATCAAAACAATTCAGGCTTGATCCACATAAGCCCATAACAAAAAAATAACCCAATTCAATTCATGCTTGATCAACCTAGGCCCAAAAAAAGTGGGTGATCTAACAAAAATGTGGTCCAAAACATTTCTGATCTCCCAAACGCCCCTTAGCGCGGAATTGGATTACTAGCCCTCCTTAGCGCGGAATTTTATTATGAGGCCTAAGTTAATAAACCTATCTTCTCTCTCGCCGTCGTCGAACCTCCATCGCCGCCGGCAGCATCCCCCAGGTAGCTCCCCCTTTCCATTTATAATCATATCACATTATATATATATATATATATATATATATATATATATATATATATATATATATATATATATATATATATATATATCTACACATCAAAATATCCACCTCAATAGCTGTTAATTCTAACTATGCAATCAGATTGGCAGCTCTCAATTGGATGATCATATGTATACTAATTTAAGGCCTCCACATTGCTAATGTACAAACTTCTTGGTAACAATCGCCTAATATATCGTTCTCATATCTCAACTTAAGTGAAAACTGGTCTTATTGATAAAGCCCTCCAAGTGTTCGACGTAATGACTCAATGAACAAAGCATTTGTTAAAAAGCAAAATCAACAAAAAAGTGGATATATAACGGTGTATGTACATATTTTATGTCTATGTTCTCTGGGAAGTGCTAGCTTTAAAATGTACTCCCTCCATGCTTAATTGAATATTCAAATTTCATATTAAAATGACAATTTTGATTAGTAAGTGTGGCAGTGGCTGTTTTGAAAGGGATATACAAAGGAGTTGGTGAATTGATTATTTATATGTATATAGGGAGGGAGGGAGGGATGGAGGGAAACAGTGTAGCTTGGCTAATAGGTTGGCAAATGAGACACATATTCACATCAAATATTTACTGATATGTTACATAGTAGTGTGTATATATATATATATATATATATATATATATATATATATATATATATATATATATATATATATATATATATATATATATATATATATTAAAGTTGGTGAAAAGAGATATAGTGATTTCATGTGGATAATTTTTTGTTAAAACTCTCATTTGTAAAGCCACATCACTATAGACATAAAATATGTACATACAACCTCTATATAGATAGATACATCATACATAATATTATCTTTAATATATTATTACATTTTAATACTCTGTGTATTGTTTTTAGATTAAATGGAGTGTTAGCAAATATCCCATTCGACTATTTCATTTTTATGTTTTATATTTTTATTTTAATTTTTTGCAAAAGTTATATTTATACAATGTAAAATTTCGTCTTAAATTTTTTTAATAAATAAAATTTATAACTTATTTTTCTATATATTATACTCCCTCCGTTCCAGCTCAGTGGAGACCAAAAATTTGGGCATATCGATTAAGAAATAATGAAAGTGTTGTGAGTAGGATATATTAAATATGAGAGATGATGAGTGGGAGGAATAGTGATTTGATTGGTGTTGTGAGTGTAAAAATGGAGTAGATGGAGTTGGAGAGAGACTGAGTGGGGGAATAGTGAAGATTCCTTTTCATTTTGGGTAGTCTCCACTGAGCTGGGACAAATCAAAAAGGAAATAAGTCTCCACTGAGCTGGGACGGAGGGAGTATATGATTTGTTATTTTATTTTTATTTATTTTTAGACTGTTGTTAAATTATTAACATTATCTAAATATATGTTCATTAATATTTGAGTTTTTTTAGATTATACAAATGTATAGATCATCTATGAAATGAAAAATGCATCTTACTGATGTGGACAACGATTCCATTAATTTATCGCAACGATCTTCTCAACGATTACCATTGGCGGATATTTCTAATGGTAATTTTATTATTTACTTTATTATTATTTTAGCATATCCATTAATATCATGTGTATAAAATTAAATTATAAGAATGCATGATTTTATATTTATTTTTTTACTATCATTTTAAATGAATTTATTTTTATTTTTAGTGGACTTATCATCGGGTAGTCATTTGATTTCACCGAGTAATCATCAAAGTTGTATTACGGCTCAAGGTAATATGTTATTGAATTTTGTCAATTTTGAAGTATTTTCATTATAAAGACAAATTCTAAAAAAAAAAATGTTTATATATATATATATATATATATATATATATATATATATATATATATATATATATATATATATATATATATATATATATATATATATATATATATATAATGTGATTTTTTTATATAAATTTGTTAATTAATATACATCTAAGATAATAATACTTGATATACAGGTATTGGTGTGAACCATACAAATGAAAATCTTACTCCTAATTCAAGTCACGACCGTGGATCTATATGTATGATTTTCTTTGTTAATTTACAATATTTTTCCTATTTTATTTTTATTTTTAATTTCTTAATAATCTTTTATTAAAGAATAATTATTTTTCTTATTCAGCTAAATTTACGAGCATAGCATCAAGTGTACATAACACTTTCCACGGCACGCTCCTTGAGCCAAAAAAATAGGACGACTTAGAAAAACTATTTCTTCTTCTTTGGATTCTATTACGACAAATTTGGTAAAAGACGGCGAGAAAAGAAAAATCGGGAGACCAAGAAAGGTAGCTGCTTCTATTTTGGAATCTTCAAAGATAAATTTGGATGTTGATGGATTCAGTTCTGCAATTGAAGTTGAATTAATGAAAAACAGTCATATATCTGATAAGTTATATGTTTGATTTATTAGTCAACTATATATTTTAAAGAGCTAAAGTAAATATATTAATCGTTCTCAACATTCTTTTGACATTGTAGGAACAGATAATGTAACAGTAGCAAATAATACAACATTATTATCTCCTACTGTGAATTTAGGTAATGATTTTTTTTAATTGTTCAACATTCGATATTTTTAAATAAAACTATTTATTATTACAAATTATTATTCAATAGTTTATGATAAAATATTTCATTAATACTAAGTCATATATTCCATTTGTATACGTAATCCGCGTTAATAAATAATTCTCGCATGCATGCGACAACAAGTGAGTCGTTAATAAATCGAAGAAAAATCCAAGAAAGCGCGCGTCGGTAGAAAGCAAAAAAGATTCGAACTAACAATATAATACAAGTGTTTATTATTATTTTTTTCTCAAGTATATATTATATTATTATTTTCTCTGTATAGCCAATGAATTACTAACATAATTTAAATATTTATCAATATATTGTAGTTTATGGGGATATAGGCGATCCGGAGTACGAATGTGCGAAATGTGGTGCGATATTCTGGTATGATGAAAGGTTAAAAAGTACGCAAGCATCAACACAAACTAAATTTTCATTATGCCGCATGAATGGAAAAGTTCGATTGACCCATTAGTGCACCACCTATGTTATTGAGTGATCTCTTAGAGAACAAGCATAAAAAGAGTAAAAATTATAAAGACAAATATTCGAGCGTACAATTCTATGTTCGCATTCACTTCAATGACGGTGCGGTTGACCATGGCATAAACAATGGTCGTGGTCCTTATTCGTTTGAATTGAAAGGAAAGAATGATCATATGATAGGTTCTTTATTGCCTAATGACGGCCATCCCCCCCCCCCCATTAATGCTTTCAGGTAAGTTTTTATTTAATTATTCGAGAATTATAATGTATATTACATATATTGTATGACTATCTTCTATTTATATGTCTGATTCTTTCACACAAGCAGGAAAGATAAAGATAAGCCTTCTCCATTCGATGAGTCAATTGTTGCTGATTTGAAAAATATGATAGATGTGCATAACCCTTATGCACAGACGTACAGAATGTCCAGAGCACATATTGGAATGAAGAAAGATATTAAATTGAGGTTTATAGGAAAGCGGGGTAGAGATGGAAAACCGTTTAATATCTGAAATGACCTCGAGAGGTTCTTCGCTATAATTGAAGGTGATATTGATGATTCGGGTGATGTCAGGGACATTGTTATTGAAAAGCAGAATAGGGATCTGAAACATATTCATGAATTTGATAAATCTTACCTTCCTCTACATTATCCTCTGTTATTTGTATACGGTGAAGATGGATATTTCACAGACATTCCGAGAAATAAACCTCCCGGGGCAAAGAGATCAAGTTTGTCAATAAAAGAGTTTTTATCTTTTCGACTTCAGGAGAGGATAAGAGAAGGATCACAGCTTATGCGAAGTGGTCGGTTCTTTGCGGACAATTTATGGTTGATGCATATGTTATGATGGATACACAGAGGCTTCAATGGATACGTTATAATCAGCCTACTCTTCGGATGGAAACTTATAAAAATCTGTCGGATGCATCGGTAAGGGGAGATACCGGCGAAGCATATGAGAGACGAGTTATATTGCCATCCTCTTATACCGGCGGGCAGCAGTGGATGACTCAAAATTACCAGGATTCTCTCACTATATGTAAATGGATTGGGTATCCGTCACTTTTTATAACATTTACGTGTAATCCTAAATGGCCGGAGATTACGAGATTCTGTAAAAAAATATGGCATTAGGCCTGAGGATAGGCCTGATGTATTAAACAGGGTATTTAGAATGAAGCTTAATCAGATGATTGCAGATTTCAAGGAAGGCAAAGTATTTGGCACCCCAAAAGCAAGTAAGTAAATCTTTAAATATTATTTGTTTTCCTCTTATTGTTTTGTCATTTATATTTTTTTTTATTAGCATGTTCCTCTTATTTTGTTAATTGATTCATGCATTTATATACACGGTGGAGTTTCAGAAGAGGGGCATTCCGCATGCTCATATTCTTCTCTTTCTTAACCACCAGGATCAGGGTCATAATCCTGAAGATATTGACAAGTGGATTATTGCTGAGATTCCTGACAAGGAGAAATATCCTAGATTATACGAGGCAGTTGCTGAATATATGTTGCATGGACCATGTGGTGCTCTAATCCTAAATCTCCGTGTATGGATCACAACAGGTGCTCAAAGAATTCCCTAAATCATTCAATGATCGCACTCGTGTAGACGAGAATGGGTATCATGTATATAGGCGAAGAGACACGGGTTCATAATTGATAAGGGTGGAATTGCTGTCGACAATTGTTCAGTTGTCCCATTTAATCCATATCTTTTGCTAAAGTATGAAGCTCACATAAATGTCGAGTACTGCAATCAGAGCAAGGCAATCAAGTATTTGTTCAAGTATATAAACAAGGGAACCGACAGGATATGCCTTGCAATCAAAAATGAAGAGGTGAAAAAGTAAATTGATTGTCGATATGTCTCTGCGTGTGAAGTTATGTGGAGGATTTTCGGATTCGACATACATTATCGGACCCCTCCTATTGAGCGCTTGGCTTTTCACTTGGAGGGTGACCATAGTATCCCCTTCAAGGACGGAGACTTTCTTCCTGATGTTTTGGATAAATCGACAGTTAAAGAATCTCAATTTACGAAGTGGATGGAGTATAACATTATTCATTCAGAGGCTCGGAAATATAAATACTGTGAATTTCCTCATCATTTCGTATGGGATAAACGTGAATGGCGTCCGAGGAAAGATAAACGTTTTGCAGTGGGGCGTATTTATCATGTTCCAATGAATTGCAGAGAATTGTATTACCTCAGGATAATGTTAAATCATGTAGCAGGTCCCATGGAATTCAAGGATTTGAGAACTGTAAATCACGTTGTTCATCTCGATTTCAAATCTGCATGTTACGCTCTGGGATTATTAAATGATGACAAGGAATATGTTGATGGAATTATAGAAGCGAGTCATTGGAGGTTGCCCGATAGTCTGAGAAGACTATTTTCTATGTTGCTACTATCTAATAGTATGTCGAATCCGGGAGAGGTATGGGAGAAGACTTGGTACTTATTATCTGATGATATAGAGTACAAGGATCGGATGATGGACGATAATCCGGGAATTCCGTCCCATGTTTACATATTTGTTTTACAATAAATATCAAATATGATTTTATTACTACTTTACAGTTATACAATATGATTCTATATATTTATCTATATTAATATATTTATTTTGTTTTTTATAATTTTAGGTTTGAAATTAATTAATGAACAGGTCCAAAATCTTGCTTTGGCGGAAATTGAGAAGTTACTGATCGAGAATTGCAGCAGTCTCCATAAAGTTAAAGACATGCCTAAACCGGTGGGCAATGTCATTGGTGATGCGATAATAAGCTCATTCTAGATGAGACATCTTATGACATTAATGAGATGAAAGCTTAGCACTTCAGATTACATCCTCAGTTAACAGCCGAGCAAAAGAGTGTTTATGATAAGATTATGTCGGCTGTTGATCGAGGAAACGGTGGTGTGTTTTTCCTCTATGGTTATGGTGGTACGGGAAAGACCTTCTTATGGAAAACAACGTATTCGCATTAAGGAAGCGGGGAGAGATATTGTTCTTCCTGTTGCTTCCAGTGGCATAGCTTCATGGCTCCTTCCGAAAGGTAGGACCGCGCATTCTAGGTTCGGTATCCCAATACAGGTAAACGAGAGCTCAACTTGCGGTAAACTAAAGTCGGGTACTCTGCAGGATGAGGGCAAAGACTTCTACAAAAAACCAAACTAATTATATGGGACGAAGCTCCAATGGCTCATAAACATTGTTTTGAGGCTCTCGATCGTAGCCTCCGAGATATTATTCGTACACCCGAGGGGAGATATTCCAATAAATCATTTGGTGGTTTAGTTATTGTATTCGGTGGTGACTTCAGACAGATTTTACCTGTTGTTCCTAAAGGGAGTAGGCATGATATTGTGCATGCTGCACTCTGTTCATCCAAAATATGGAATGACTGTGATGTTCTCAGATTGACGCATAATATGAGATTGTAGGTAATTCTTAATTAGCCTTTATTCATCTACTTAAATATTTTTATTTCAATTTAATTAATTTGTATATATTTAACTCAATGTAGGGTGATTCTACTTCTCATAATTCCGAAGAGATAAGAGATTTCGCTCAGTGGCTCTTGAGTGTCGGAGATGGGATTGCCGGTGGAGATAATGACGGGGAAATTGACATTAACCTTCCTGATGATATATTGATTCGTGAGGCTTCAGATCCTATTGCAAAAATAGTCGAATCTATATATCCTGACTTATTGCAAAATAAGGATGTCGAAGGATTCTTCCAGACTAGAGCTGTGCTTGCTCCAACAAATGAGATTGTCGATAACATAAATGATTATGTCATGTCATTCTTTAGGAGACGAAGTTGAATATATGAGTTACGATGCCATTTGTAAGGATGAGGATGATGAAAATGGTGCTTTGAAGATATATTCTCACACAATTTCTAAACACTATCAAGTGTTACGGATTGACAAATCACATTATTAAAATTTGAAGGTTGGGTGCATAGTAATGCTTTTGAGAAATCTTGATCAAGCTGCTGAATTGTGTAACGGCACCAGAATGATTGTCACTCAATTAGGTAAATACAATAATTTTTATTTTTTATATGCATATAATTTAATACTTAATTTTGTTACATATATGTAGGTAAGCACGTAGTCGAAGCCAAGATGCTTTCGGGAAAGAATGCTGGCATGAAGGTGCTTATTCCTAGAATGATAATGTCTCCGTCAGATGTGACAAAATTTCCAGTAAGATTCCAAAGAAGGCAATTTCCACTTGTTGTTTCTTTTGCTATGACAATCAACAAGAGTCAGGGACAATCTCTTTTCCATGTAGGACTATATCTTTCACAACCTGTTTTCAGTCACAGACAACTTTATGTAGCATTTTCCAGAGTAACCAGCAAGAGAGGACTTAAAGTTATTATTTGTGATTCAGATGCTCAAACATATGACAAGACGCTGAATGTAGTCTACAAGGAAGTTTTCGACAGACTCTGAGAATTTACGTCGCACAATTTGTGGTTAAACAAAAGTATTGCAATTTCTTATTATTTTCTTTGTTTTTATTTTGTTTTTCTTTAAATATATAGGAGATGGAAAAGATTATGTTGACACTTAGGCACACACTATTAAACTCACGCTATTGTAACCATATCTCTTCATCTTCCAAAGTTGTAACACTAAAATCTTAATAATGTTTTTTGGTTAGGCAGGGACCTAACCACCCGTGGTTTTGTGCCGGCGAGATAGTTGTCTCAAGGGTTTTCCACGTTACATCATGTGTCAACATCTTTTTTTGTATTAATTATACTCCTAATATCTGCTACATTTTTATCAATTTCGATTTATATTGTTACTTAAAAATCAATTAAAATACATAAATAATTATTTACTTAATAAAAAAAAATATTCACCGTCGGGTACCGACGGGTTACTGACTAGTATAATATATATAGCAAAACTATTTAGAGGCTCCAGAAAAGGCCACGTCAAAGGCCACGTCAGCAATTCAATTTTCAACTCATTTTTATTCCAAGTAAGACTTGATTAAGGACATTATTATAATATTATTAGTTAAAGTTAATTTGCAATTTAAAATAAAAATTCCCTCTTAATTAGAAGTTGATTGATTTAATCAGTTTTGAAATTTTGAAAACTAATGGTTACCTAAATTTAAGCACAATTTTTGAATAATTCAAACTCTTTAGGTGATAATTGTGGAGATATTATTATTAGTAATTTTTGAAATTTAAAATAATTAGTAATTTTTGAAATTAAAAATAGATACCAGACTAAATTTTAATTTAACCATAAATTTCAATTTAAAATAATTAGTAATTTTTGAAATTTAAAAGACATGCCAGAATAAATTTCAATTTAACCATAAATTTCGTATACAGTTTCTAGAAATCAATAGAAATTCAAAATTTAAAATAATTAGTAATTTTCAAAAATTTAAAATAATTAATAATTTTCAAAATTTAAAAGAGATGTCATAATAAATTACAATTTAACCATAAATTTCGTATACATTTTCTAGAAATTAATAGAAAATCGAATTATTTGAAAATAAAAAGTATTATTCATTTAACTTCTATTTAAAATTCAAACATGGATGGATAAGTGATGATTTTAAATTCATCTATCTTAAAAACTGATAAGAGATAATTTGACAATGTATTATCGGTTAAGGATACAATTCATATCCTACTAAATATACATAAATATTCGAAATTATCCACTGTTGAAAATCAGTCCCTGCTTTACCTGCGTCAATATCATTGTGTCATCAGCGCATATTTTCTTTCCTCGCCATCTGCTGTGCAGCTGACTCATCCAAGGTAATTTTCATATGTTTGTTGTGCTTCTAGGTTCATATGTGTGTTGTCCCTCTTTTATTTGTGTCATTCAAGAATGTATAAAAATGCCAAAATCATATATAATATACATAGCAAAACTATTTAGAGGCTCCAGAAAAGGCCACGTCAAAGGCCACGTCAGCAATTCTATTTCCAACTCATTTTTATTCCAAGTAAGACTTGATTAAGGACATTATTGTAATATTATTAGTTAAAGTTAATTTGCAATTTAAAATAAAAATTCCCTCTTAATTAGAAGTTGATTGATTTAATCAGTTTTGAAATTTTGAAAACTAATGGTTACCTAAATTTAAGCACAATTTTTGAATAATTCAAACTCTTTAGGTGATAATTGTGGAGATATTATTATTAGTAATTTTCTAAATTTAAAATAATTAGTAATTTTTGAAATTAAAAATAGATACCAGACTAAATTTCAATTTAACCATAAATTTCAATTTAAAATAATTAGTAATTTTCGAAATTTAAAAGACATGCCAGAATAAATTTCAATTTAACCATAAATTTCGTATAGAGTTTCTAGAAATCAATAGAAATTCGAAATTTAAAATAATTCGTAATTTTCAAAAATTTAAAATAATTAGTAATTTTCGAAATTTAAAAGAGATACCAGAATAAATTACAATTTAACCATAA
This sequence comes from Adenophora triphylla var. japonica, assembly GCA_022495995.1. Classification (NCBI taxonomy): domain Eukaryota; kingdom Viridiplantae; phylum Streptophyta; class Magnoliopsida; order Asterales; family Campanulaceae; genus Adenophora; species Adenophora triphylla. The sequence goes on along the minus strand of JAFEMH010005235.1, from coordinate 70,955 downwards.
ATTTCGTATACAGTTTCTAGAAATCAATAGAAAATCGAATTATTTGAAAATGAAAAGTATTATTCATTTAACTTCTATCTAAAATTCAAACTTGGATGGATAAGTGATGATTTTAAATTCATCTATCTTAAAAACTGATAAGAGATAATTTGACAATGTATTATCGATTAAGGATACAATTCATATCCTACTAAATATACATAAATATTCGAAATTATCCACTGTTGAAAATCAGTCCCTGCTTTACCTGCGCCAATATCATTGTGTCATCAGCGCATATTTTCTTTCCTCGCCATCTGATTCAATCTCATGTGCAGCCGACTCATCCAAGGAAATTTTCATATGTTTGTTGTGCTTCTAGGTTCATATGTGTGTTGTCCCTCTTTTATTTGTGTCATTCAAGAATGTATAAAAATGCCAAAATCATATATAATATATATAGCAAAACTATTTAGAGGCTCCAGAAAAGGCCACGTCAGCAATTCAATTTTCAACTCATTTTTATTCCAAGTAAGACTTGATTAAGGACATTATTGTAATATTATTAGCTAAAGTTAATTTGCATTTTAAAATAAAAATTCCCTCTTAATTAGAAGTTGATTGATTTAATCAGTTTTGAAATTTTGAAAACTAATGGTTACCTAAATTTAAGCACAATTTTTGAATAATTCAAACTCTTTAGGTGATAATTATGGAGATATTATTATTAGTAATTTTCAAAATTTAAAATAATTAGTAATTTTTGAAATTTAAAATAGATACCAGACTAAATTTCAATTTAAAATAATTAGTAATTTTCGAAATTTAAAAGACATGTCAGAATAAATTTCAATTTAACCATAAATTTCGTATACAGTTTCTAGAAATCAATAGAAATTCGAAATTTAAAATAATTAGTAATTTTCAAAAATTTAAAATAATTAGTAATTTTCGAAATTTAAAAGAGATGCCAGAATAAATTACAATTTAACCATAAATTTCGTATACAGTTTCTAAAAATAAATAGAAAATCGAATTATTTGAAAATAAAAAGTATTATTCATTTAACTTCTATCTAAAATTCAAACTTGGATGGATAAGTGATGATTTTAAATTCATCTATCTTAAAAACTGATAAGAGATAATTTGACAATGTATTATCGGTTAAGGTTACAATTCATATCCTACTAAATAAACATAAATATTCAAAATTATCCACTGTTGAAAATCAGTCCCTACTTTACCTGCGCCAATATCATTGTGTCATCAGCGCATATTTTCTTTCCTCGCCATCTGATTCAATCTTCTGTGCAGCCGACTCATCCAAGGTAATTTTCATATGTTTGTTGTGCTTCTAGGTTCATATGTGTGTTGTCCCTCTTTTATTTATCTCATTCAAGAATGTATAAAACCAAGAAGGAGAGAATGAAAGTATAGAGTAGATTAGCAACAGGCCACTTAATTCATTTGCATGCTTTAAACAATCCTCAGCCATCTCTAACTAAATTTCTGAATAATATAATTCAAGAAGCGAGTTTATCAGAACCCATGTTTTGTTAATATAAATCCACAGATAAAAAGAGACGTATGTACGAATATAAAGATTAGTTACCTCCCCAGCAAAAACCAGAAAATCCAACCTTGGACATTCCTCTGCTTTTCAAGTCAGACAATAGTGTTTTCGCGTCATCAAAACCGTTTTCCTACAAAGATAACAAATTTAAATTCATGTTGACTGAAAATAATAATTTGCATCAAGTATTGACTATGTAGAGAGTAAAGAGGTAGGTAATTACGGGAGTATGGTCTTTGAGCCAAGCATCTTCAGGCCTTTATGTATTGTTGGGGTCAAATGGTTCTCCACGGAAGAAGTCAGGGGCCAAGGTGTAGTATCCTGCTGCTGCAACTTTATCGGCAATCAGCCTTCGTGATCGAAAGTCAATTATGTTAGCGTAGCATCATAATCTTTTTCAGCAAAAATTAAACAGTTAACCATGTAATTGACCAAGAGAGGATCCTAGGGATGAAGTTGTTAGTTTGTCTTACCTCAGTTTTGGAACTTCAAATCATGCCCAACAGATAAAACCCTTATAATAGTTAGAACTTAACATTAAGTCTGGTTTTTTGTAAAGAAAGATGATGTTAAATCTGAATAATACTACCAAATACTGATTGCAGAATTTTTACCAACTTTGTCCCAAAATGAATTGGCCATTTTAATTTTATTTTTTTTTATGCAAAAAAACGTATTTATTCGGAGATAATATTCAGTAGGCACTCCGCATTAGTCTTAGTCGGAGAACCATTTCACCCCAACAAACAATGAAGAAAATGCCTAAATCTTTGATCCCTAATCTGTATCCTTCCACTGATTCTCAAATAGTGACCTTAATCTTAGACAAACAACATCAAAATATATTTTAAACACGATAGTAGAGATTTAAGAGCTCCAAGAAATACCCACTTTGGGCAGGACCCTAATAAGCAGGAAAACCTTGGAGTACCCAATAAAGCACATACCTGAAGGGAATTTCTAGCAGAAACTGCACTTTGGCGTTGTTGATACTGGATAAGAGCCTGAAAACCTGAAGAGTTTTGCACATGCAGAGTATATAAAGCAGCCCAGAAGAATATAAAGGTTTATGCAAAATTTTCTGAATGTGTTTATACATATCTTACAAATTAAATTTTGAAACCATTCTCAAAGAAAAATCAGGAACAGGGAACATACTGTGTTACACTTACACCTATATTGCCTGTTAAAAAATAAAAGCAGCAAACATACTGGTCGAGAGAACATGTTCATATCAAGGAATGTGAGTGTTCAAAAGCAATGCTAAACCTTTCCTTTTAATACATAATAATAACAGTTCATAGTATGAAATAGAGAAAAGAGAGAGAGAGAGAGAGAGAGAGAGAGAGAGAGAGAGAGAGAGAGAGAGAGAGAGAGAGAGAGAGAGAGAGAGAGAGAGAGAGGGTGAGAGAATAAAAGGTGTAATTTATCAAATTTCACATACATTAGATTGCTAATTAATTTCCTGCCTATGAATAAAGCTGCCAAAAACATAACCCAAAACTGCCACGAACCATCAAAATGATGCCAAAAACCTGCAAAAAATTGATTCCTTGCTGAAGAACAGCAAAGCAACCACCGCACCACGAGAACAAACATCTACCTACCGAGAATAAAAGGTGTAATATATCAAATTTCACATACATTAAGATTGCTAATTAATTTCCTTTTTTCCCCAACCAAAGATATTCTTATGTTAAAAACAAATAAACTCAAACATTACCCACTAGCACTAAGATTTGAGGGAAATATGCCCCCATCACTTCAGAAGACACGCATAATCTAAACAATCAAACACAATCAAAATCACATGTGACACTACATCATCCATTTCCCAACAAAACAAATTTACCAAAACTGTAATCAACTCGATATTTTAACAATGAGAATCATCTAAATTTAAACGATGCCGGCACAATCAAATTAAACATTAAGCAAATAACAAAAAAATATAGCAATAATAAGAACTTACAGTGATGATATTGGGATGCTGGAGGCGGAAAAGTAACACAACCTCAGAAGTAAACTGCTTCTCCAACAAAGCAGCCAAATCTCCATCTTCCTGAGGCTGACTAATAAGCTTAACTGCAACATCATTCGGTTTGTAAACCCCTCTGTATATCCTACTATGCTTCCCCAAAGCAAATTTATTGCCGATAAACAACTGCACAATTGAATGAGATTAATAATTCAGGAAGCCTATGACAAATTTAGATGATATAAATGAAATCCTATTTGATATCATATGATCATTACCTGCTTGAAGAATCAGAGGTTGTTGTCTGAATATGTATACTATTGTGCTTATTCACAGGACGAGTTAAGATTAACATTCACTTTGTTAAAATAATACTCAAAGTTCTTACTAACATCACGATTACCTAGCTGATTAAACTGATAAGATCCGTGCAAGCGCAACAATTTCACCTACAAAATAGAAATCAGACTATTGTTATGTTTTCAAAACATAGAATTGAAATATTTCAGGTTATGTTTTCAATGTCGCTCATAGGTATATTATGACTATCTTGCTTATTTTATGATAAAAGTATCAACCTTCTTCTGAAGTCTATTTAACAATCATAAATCATTATTCGGATCATCCGATAAAAGTATCAATCTTCTGGTGTGAATATTATTTTGACTTTGGAATATCCAGATGATGTATAAGTTCTTCGAGAGCTAAGAGATTCAATCAACCTTTTACTGTGTTACTTATTTCCAGTCTCAAAAGTTTAAAGTTACTTCTTTATTTTTTATTTACTTTTTTAATAATGATCAATTGTAATTAATAGGGTATTCATCTGTATACATAGTTGATGCGGCAGGAAATGTGCTTATCAATCTTCCTCCACGTGGCAGGACTGATCACCTGGCTCCTTGACCTGAAAACAGAACCCACGACTAGCCGGATGTGTCTCCGGCGAAGACGCTCGGGCGTGAGAGTAAGATAATAGTTGTATAAAGCTCAGAATGTATTGAATAATGAACTCAGAATACAAAATGGCAGTTACCCTTGCACCGTTGGTAGTGATGAAGTATTTATAGTTGATGTAGGTAGTTTAATGATAGGGCTACATGAGCTCCGAAATTATAGCTGCGGTTATGCTCATGGGAACGTGCACAGAATCGTCCACGATTTGTAGGGAGGTTGTTATGGAAAGGTTGACCCACATGCGTCTTCACATGTCAGGTCGACACTTGGTGTTGAGGTCGAGGTCTCCACTTGTGGAATGGCCGACCTGACTGGCGGGTAGAGCATGGTTCGTACCCGAATTATGATATGGATCATGAGGTCGGACTAGGTTAGGTCGGGACCTGGTAGGTCGGACCATGTGCTTAGTCGACTGATACAAGAGATGGGCTTTGGGCCTTGTTCTGATTGGGCCAGCCTCATTGAGAATGTGAAGGTCAAGGCTGCTTGTGATTGGGCTTTACTCCTTTGGTCCAACTTGACACTTTTGGTATGTTCAGTGGCCCCCAACTTTCGAGTTGACTTCGTCGACTTGGAAGTTAAGAAGATTTCTGTGACGAAAATTGCTTTACTCGCAGGTCGATGTTAGTCTTTGAAGTAGGTCGACCATGATGACGTGGCAACATCCTGATCGTTGGTGATGAACGGTTGGAGATGAAGGAGCGCCGATTTTCGTAATGATTACACTTTTGGCGTTTGAGAGTCCGCCTAGGAAACTGTTTCCACCATTAATTAGGAAAATTAATTTCGAATTTCTGTTTGCCCTTTCCAATTCAGGGAACTATAAAATCAAGAATCCTTCCCCATTTACAACTTTTGCCTTCCCTGAACTCTGTGCGTGATTCCGGCGGTGATAAAGGAAGTTGATACCTGCTATAAATTGGTGCTTCGCCCTCCATTGTTCCGTTTTCCCTTCACTGCTAAAGGTATTCCCCTTATTCTTTAGAATTAGGGCTTTAATTTCTGCAATTTCTTTGATTTATCCATGGCTAGGACCTTTAGTTGCGAAGCCGGGGCTGGGTATGGTTATTGCAGTATCAATCGTAGAGTGTATAAACATTTGAACGGAGAGTGGAAAGAGATAACTGTAGAGGAGTGCTCCTTGATTTTGACCCGTTGGGGCTTGCAATTCACCGAACTAACTTTACCAAAGGGAGAGGACTTGGGTGCCTTAGAAACGGATGACCCAAGAGTTGTGTCATTTCATCTCTTTCATGAGCTTCTCGACCATTTAGCTGTGTTTTACGTCAAGGATGCCAGTAAACCCTCTTTCATTAGAAATAGGATTGGGTTTCCGGGGGAATCTAGGTCGCCCCTTAGTGTGTCTGCTAGGATTCCTGAGACTTCATGTAGAACTGATTCCCCTGTTTCCCCCTCTTCTTGTACAGATATGGAGACTCAAGGTGAAGCTCATGCGTCGACCTCTTCAAGCCCACGCATCGTGGATGCTTTTGAGACTACTGTAGTACCAGGCAGGAATGAGAGGGGGTATGTGCCGCAAGCGCCGCTTAGGGGGAAGCAGAATTTTCCTTCTAGAGTGTCCATCATTCATGACTTCTGCGAGGTGGATAGGAAAGAATTCGAGGTTACCCTTTACAGCAAAGCCGACTTCTTCAAGAAGTTTGGAAAGTCTTACAAAACTGACACCACCAGGGTAGCCTTCTACTATGGCCAGTTTATTGCCGGTCTTAGATTGCCGTTAGACCCTTTCATCAATGAGTTCTTAGAATGCAACAATGCCTTACCTCTTCAACTGGGAGCCAACACATGTAGGGTCTTGGTTTGCTTTATCATGGTGTGTCGCTTCTTGGGATATGAGCCCTGTATGAGAGTTTTTAGAGAGTTCTTTGCTGTGAAGTTTGATAAGAATGGTGGCATAAGTACTCCCTCCAAGGCAAATTCACCCAAATTATTCATAAATTTGCCTAGCAAAGTTGGTGGCTGGAATTCCCATGTAGCAGTAGTGGAGAGTAGATTAGGATGGGAGTTCCCTCTACCAAGTGAGGAGACCCAGGTGGTGAGGGATGAAGATCAGTGGGAACCTCATTGGCATGGAGACCTGCGTAGGAAGCTGGTGGGGTTGGTTGCTGAGAAGCCCATCAGTTGGAAGGTTTTGGGAACTACTAAGAACAATTACATCCAAGCTGGATTGATGCTAGGGGATGATGACGTAGTGCCACTAGTTCCCATAGTAAGGTGTATGAGGTATCCAGATTGGGTGACCCACGCCCATGCCAGGTTTGAGAAAATGTGCTCCCTCTGTCAGAAAACTGAGAATTATTGCAAGGATAATGGAGAGCATTATGGTGGTAAGGGTTTACTCGTCTCTTCTTCTTCTATATGTGAAAACTCCTTATGAGCGAGCTCCTCCTTGGTATCTGTTTTTTGATCATTTAGTCGTCATTTCATAGTCCCAGTGTAATACTTGTACCTTCTATACGTGCTGCTTATAGGATTTGTTAGCTCGCTTATTGATTTCGCTCGTATGTAGAACTCGCTGCTCGTACATAGAACTTATATTTTTGATGGCGAGCTAACATTTTATCTATTTTGTCTTATGCAGTTTTAACTCCCCGCTCAAGAAGCTAATATGGGGAGAACTGACTGACATCAGAAGGCCAAGAAGAGCTCGGAAGAGCAAACGCTAAGGAGAACCGCTGCGTAAGGTATCAAGAGGAATGACCCGCCGAAATTAGTTGATGAGGATACCACGAAATTCATTCCCGTTGAGGAAAACATGGAAGTGCAAGATGATGTTGTAGAGGTTGAGAATCTTTGGGGGTGATGAGGCCCAAGGTTCTCGAGGAGGCCAATATTGCTTGGTGAGGAGGAGGCCGAGCCGAATGCGGAGCCGAGAGAGGAGGTCGCTCATGCCAGACCCGAGCTCAAGCTAAGTCAAAAGCCAAGACCAAGGCCAAAGCCGCCTCAAAAAGAAAATCCCATGTTATTTCTTCGGATGAAGATGAAGATGAAGATGATGGTGCCCCTATCGCAAGGTGATCAAGATTGGCCCTTCGGTTGTGAGCTCGGCCTCTAATCAAGCCGATGCTAGTGATCCAAAGGAGATCGAAACCGTAAGTCCACAAGCCTCTCCCATTCGTGTCTCATATGACGAGCTGATTCAGAATCGAGTTGCTGAGCTGAGCGATGTGACTCCTTTGACAAGAATAAACAGCTTGGCCAGGGAGTATCCAGAACTGGAGTATGGTCAGGTGATTGTCCGGAGGGGGGCTGATCAGGACCTGATTAGGGAGTTTACCAACAAGCCGTTGACTCCAGAAGCTTGCTTAGGGCTAGGGTTGGACTAGCTTCTTCCGAGGTAACTCCCGTGTTTTCAATGTGCCTATTTTTCCTTTCCTTTTCTCCTCTGTCTCTTTCTTATGCTTGATCTAACATCTTTCCATTACCTGATAATGCAGTCTCTTGCCATGATCGACCTGGCCACTACCTATTGGAAGGCTGCTGAGGAGCAGGAGAAGTTAGCCAAATCCATGTTGGCTAAAAAGAATAGCGAGCTGTTGAAGCTTGAGGAGGAGGTAGCCAAGGTAGGGGAGTTGCAGGAGGACAAGAAGAAACTGCAGGCTGAGCTTGAGAAGGTAAAGGAGGAGCACTCTGACCTGGATAACTCTTATGAAGCCTCAAGCTCGTCAAGGATAACGAGATCATAGCTAAAGAGGCGGCTTGGGGCAAGCCGAGTGAGGCCAATAAGGAGCTCGCCGCCCTTAAAGAGCGTAATAAGAAGATATCGGGCGATCTTGAGCCGGCAAGCAAAGCCTGGAGGAGGTCCCCGTCACCTTGGCAAAGAAGCAAGAGGAGTTGGATGCTGCTAGGGCCCAATGGGAGGTTGACCTTGCTGCTGCTGTGAAGACAGCTAAGGAAGATGCCGTCAAAGTTTATAAAGAAAGTGACGAGCTCAACACATATATTACTGAAGAAGCCAGGGGATTCTACGAGGTGGGTTTGAGACACATGGCTCGGCGAATCATAGTGGATCCCTCTCGTCAATATTTCCGTCGAGCAGCTTAGCCACATGGGCCTCTCAAGATCAATATAACACAAAGAGCCCGACAAGGTCATTCCTTGGTGCCATTCAACGACAACGACCTGGAGCTCATAAAGAAAGATGATGAAGCTGCAGAGGCATCACTGGGACCCCCGCCGTTGAAAAGGTTAATTTCAACACTATCTTGGCTGAGCTCGATGATTATGAGGATTCGGCTTTTGACGAGGAGACCCCAAAGTACACAATCAGTGACTCACGGAAGGTGGTTTATCAGACTGAAGATGTTCTTGGTGAGCCATCTATTGTGGGTGATCAGACTGAGGTCGATCCAACATCCGTCGCCGGTCCCAAAGAGAAGGCATTTCTTTCCGAATAGACTTTGATTTTGATGGTTATTGTAATCGAACAAGCTCCAAACATTTTTGCTTTTTTGTTTTTAATACTTGGATGCCTTGGCCCTATTTTTTGGGAGGCATGATACTTTTGTAAGTTGCCTTTGCCTAAGTCTTAGCCCACTTTGGGAGACTTTTTATGTTTAATCTTAGCTGACTTCCTTTTATTGCATGTTGTATGCTTTTGCTGCGAGTGTCGAGCTAGATGTAGATAGGATAAATGTGTCATTTTGAGCTTAGAGGCGACTTGGTCTTTATTGAATTAGTCGACCTCAAACTTGGCTCATCTTTGTGAACAAGATTGACTATAAGTCTAATCTGTTCAAAATATTAAAGCTGACCCAAGGTCGAGCTGATTAGATTAAAGTCGATTAGGAATCGGACTTGTTTAAATAGTAGAGCTGATTAAGAATCGGGCTCATGGGAACGAACTGACTAAGAGTCGAGTTTGTTAGAACTAAGTCGACTAAGAGTCGAACTTGTTAAGTGAACAAAGCTGATTAAGAATCGAGCTTGTTATAACGAAGCTGACCAAGAGTCGAGCTTGTTAAGGTGAAGCTGACTAAGAGTCGAGCTCGTTAGAACGAAGTCGACTAAGAGTCGGACTTGTCAAATAAACAAAGCTGATTAAGAATCGAGCTTGTTAGAACGAAGCTGACTAAGAGTCGAGCTTGTTAGAATGAAGCTGACTAAGAGTCGAGCTTGTTGATATTAATGTAACACTATGTTTGATCGAATAAACTGCGCTCTTCATTGAAGTAGGAATCATTCTTACATCAATTCGAAACTACCTTTAACACAAACTTGAACTTTGAAATTGAAAACTAAAAGTAGTATTTGATGAGGTGAGTGGCATGCCAAGGATGTTTCAACTCGTCACCTCCAGGATGAGCTATCATGTAGGTTCCTTCCTTGACGACTCGAGTGACTATATAGGGACCTTCCCAGTTAGGAGATAGCTTGTTCTGCTGGGTCCTTCTACCCGTTGCCTCAATCTTTCTTAATACATAATCTCCAACTTGGAAAGACCTTGCCTTGACCTTCTTGTCGTGATAACTTTTAGTTCGCTGCTTGTAATTGACCATTCGGAGGTAATCGTTTCTCGCTTCTCGTCGACTAGATCCAAGTCGATCAATCTATTGGTATCATTTTGCTCTTGATCAAAGAAAGTCACTCTAGCAAGCAGGGAATCTCGAGCTCAAGCAGTGCCATGGCCTCGACCCATATGTGAGAGCAAAAGGGGTTTCCGTAGCCCCCGAGTGGTTGTACGAATCGCCCAAAGAGCAAGGGGGAGTTCGTCCAACCAATTGTTACGTCGACCTACGAGTCCTGTCTTGAGCGAAGATAGGACAAGTTTATTTGCTGCCTCAGCTTGCCCATTTCCTTGAGGATAGGCAACAGAAGATTGCCAATGCTTGATTCCTACCCGATTCATCTCTGCTTCGAAAGTCCGGGAGAATCAGAAACCATTGGTTTGACACTATAGCTCGAGGAAAACCAAACCGGCACCAAATGAAGTCATGAATAAAGTTGATAGCATTTTCCTCTGTGATGCGAGCTAATGGTTTGGCTTCAACCCATTTAGTGAAGTAATCTATGGCGACGATCACATACTTGCAGTTTCCTCGGGCGGGAGGGAAGTGGTCCAATCAGTCGACGCCCCACATGTCAAATGGCCAAGCCGCGATCACAGTGAGTCCGCTCCGTTGTAGGCACATGGGGAAGGTTGGCAAACCTTTGGCATTGATCACATTGCCGAACAAAGTTGTGAGTGTCCGCCTCTCATGTGTGGCCGCAGTATCCCAAAGTGATTAACTTGTCGCCAAGAGTCCCGCCCCCGGTGTCCACCACAAATTCCACTATGCACTTCGTGTATCAATAGGGCGACCTCTTGAGGGTGGATGCACTTTAGTAATGGTCGAGTATAAGATCTTCTGAACAGGTCGCCTCCTTGAATGACATACCTTGGAGCTTTCTTTTTGATAGCTCGAGCCTTCTTCTCGTCATCTGGCAGCTCTCCACTTTCTATGTATGCTTTCATTTCTTCAATCCAACACTTCTCCTGAACCCAATTTCTGGAGGGATCATCTATGCATTGAATTTTCACCCTTTCATAAGCTGGATTTTCGAGGAAGGAGATGGGCTCATCGTGTGGCTCATCTGAGGTGGCTAATTTTGAGAGGAGATCGGCTAGCTCGTTGTCCTCTCTTCCAATCCTTTGAATCTCCCAGAATTCCAAATCCTTTATCAGCTCCTTCACCAGGTCGCAGTATTTGATCAGTGTGGCACTAAGTACCTCGTACTCGCCTCTGACCTGGTTGACTATCAGCTGTGAATCACAGTAGGCCATGATCTTAGTCGCTCCAAAACACTTGGCGTATTCTATAGCCGCTATCAAAGCTTCATATTCGGCCCGGGTTGTTGGAAGCATCAAACTTGAACCTTAGTGATTCCTCATACACAGTTCCGGACTCCGGTTCAATTAGCACTATCCCACCTCCACCGCTATTCTTGGTCGCCGATCCGTCCGAATAGACCTTCCAACAATCGACTGCAAACCGATGGCGACCGGGACTCTAACTCCTTCCCTTTAGCCTTTTCTTTTGGAGCTCGCCGATCGTCGTCTTCCTTGGTGAACGTAAGCTCGACCAAGAAGTCGCCTAGAGCTTGAGCCTTCAACGCCTTTCGAGGTCGATACTCAATGTCAAATTCCCGCAAGGGCAATTGACCAATTGAGAAGTCGACCGAACTCTCCGGCTTGTGAAGAATTTTTCTAAGGGGGCATTTGTAAGAACCACAATTGGATGAGCTGTAAAATAAGCTCGCAGCCTTCCTTGAAGCCACGACTAGGGCATACGCGACCTTCTCAAAGCATTGTAGTATCTCGCTCTCCACATCCGATAAGGCCTCACGATGTAATATACCGGTTTTTGAAGCCCTTCATCCTCTCTAATCAACACCGCCGCAACCGACTTGTCTCCCACGGACGTATATACAAATAGGGTCTCACCAAATGTGGTTGGGCTACTTAGCAAAGGTGGAGTAGCGAGGTAATCCTTCAATTGTTGAAACGACGAATGACATTCGGTCGTCCACTCAAAATTTTTCGTCCCCTCAATGCTTTGAAGAAGGGGAGAGACCTCTCTCGCCGACTTTGATATGAAGCGACCAAGAGCCGCTACCCTTCCGTTAAGTCGCCGCATCTCTTCGACACCGGTGGGAGCTTTCATGTCGACTAGCGCCTTGATTTTTCTCGGATTGGCTTCTATGCCTCTTTGAGATACCATAAATCCCAAGAACTTGCCACCGCAACTCCAAAGACACACTTACCGGGATTGAGCTTCATGTCGTTTGCTCGTAAATTGGCGAATGTCTCCTTCAGTGTCGACTACGTGACTTTGGCCTTAGTTTTAATGACCATGTCGTCAACATAAGCCTCCATATTTCGACCAATTTGTGAGGCAAAGACCTTGTTCACCATTCTTTGATAGGTAGCTCCTCGCATTTTTTAAGCCAAATGGCATCATGTTGTAGCAAAGAAATGCCTCCAAATGCTTGAAATGCCGTTTTCACAATGTCATCCTCGTGCATCTTTATCTCGGTGGTATCCCGAGTAAGCATCCAGAAACCGAGAGTAGAGTGGCCAGCGATGGAATCAACAAGCTTGTCAATTCTAGGAAGAGGATAGCTATCCTTCGGGGCAAGCTAGATTGAGAGTAGTGAAGTCGACACACATCCGCCACTTGCCATTCGATTTCTTCACCATGACCACGTTGGCCAACCACGTTGTATGAGTGGCCTCTTTGATTATCCCCGCACTCAAAAGTTTTTGTACCTCGCTTTGATAGCCTCTTCCTTGTCGCGAGCAAAACTTCTCAACTTTTGGGGTCTAGGCTTTATGGTCGGGTTGACTTCAAGTCTCGTGAACAGCGACCTCTTCCTTGATTCCCTCATGTCCTCTACCCTCCATGCGAAGACATCATTACTTTCCTTGAGTAGCTCGATGATTTCTCGCTCGTTCCTCAACCGATAGCCGCTTCCCAATCTGAATTTTTTGGTCGGGGTAGGAAAAGTTGGTGATTACCGACTCTAACTCATCCACGCCTTCTAGCTCGGTCCATCCCCGAATTGTAGAGTCTCAATGATTATCTCCTTGACCCTTTGTCTCTCCTCGGCCCTCGGATGTGGAGCTTTTCCGCTATCATATCATCTAACTTGTCTGCCACCTCGCTGGTGGTGATGGTGGCCCCCGAGTTATTGTCGAGCTGGAGGCATAGGTTGCCTATGATGACTTGGTCGACCATAACTACATCTGAATCGACCTCAGTGGTGTTAGAGTGACGTGTCGACTCAAGTATGACATCGTCATTTGAGCGATAGGTCGACTCTTCCACGTCAGTGATTGTTGACACCGGGTAGTTTTGGTGACTCGATCGAGACAACTTTAAATAACCATCTCAGCCTCAATTTCCAACTCCCTTTTCTTTCTTTCTCTTAGAACATGATCAAGGTAGGCACGAGCCGTGTCAGTACACACCCTACTCCAGCGGGTGTAGGGAACTTGACTCGCTGATGAGGGATCGATGCCACCATTCCAAGAGCGACCTGACCTGGGATACCAAGTATAGCGGCATAGTCACTATTTACATCAATTACGATAAATTGTACCTTCGAGACAACCCTGAGGGGGTGCTGGCCTAGGTCGACGTCGAGCACTATCTGGCCTTTAGCATCAACTCGGTGGTTGGTGAAGCCCTCCAACCTGCCATCATATCTCTCCAACTGCTCGTCATTAAGACCCATCTCCTTGAAAGTTTTGTAAAACAAAATATCCTTGCAGGCCCCCGTGTCGACTAAGAGTCTGCTCGTCGTGCATCCATCAATGAGACCTGGGATGACGAGAACTTGCTCCCTAGCCGCCATATTAGTTGCCAGTTCATGGGGGTAGAAGCTGATCACTTCCTCTCGACTTCTCTCCTCGAGGCACATGTGGGGCCTTATTGAGCCGGAATATCTTGTGCTTGATGGCCGTGTTGCTCGCTTGTTCGGATGACCCCGTTCCGCCTAGGCCGCCAGGTCCTTGTTGCCCACCCGCCGGCCGCTCACCTCCTCCACCTCGAGGTCTCTTCACATAAGCTTCGAGTCTCCCCGGTCGACCATTCTCTCGGATGATACGCTTTAATCCCAAGCAATCCTCTCGTGAGATGACCAAAGTGTCTTTGTGGTAGTCGCAGCATTTGCCGTTGTCCCTCCTAAACTTGTTGCCTCGGATTCATTGGGACCGGAGGAGCCAGCCTCGACAAAGATTCATAATCTCAGCCCGACTCACCGTGAGGGGAGTGAAAGCTTCGGGCACCTTCTCTCGTTGCCCTAGTTCTCGTTCTTCTTTCCATTTTTATTGTTCCCCCATTCTTGTTGGAGTCCTTTTTATCATCGGTGACTTCAACCTTGGGGCTCTTACCATTCTTCTTTTCTTTCCTCTCCTTCAAAGAAGGGCGACATTGTATACCTTCTCAAACAACTCCCGTCGAGTCGTTATCGTACGAACCGTGAGCTCGTAATCCATGTCTGCCGAGGAAATACCGTTTCTGAAGCAATTGATGACTTTCCTATCAGTGAGGTCTTCCTCTATCTTATCCACCATTTCTTTGAACTTGGTGAAATAGCTCATCGAGCTTTCATTCTTACCCCGCACCAAGTTATTCAGATCGGTGACAAGGAACCTTACGAGCTCCCGCAATGAGAAGCGATCCAAAAACTTTGTCCCGAAGCAAGTCCAAGTGGTGATGCTTCCAAAGCAGCCCAAACCGTTGAACCAAGTTAAAGCTGCCCCAGTGAGTGTGCTTAGGAGAGCTTTGCACATATTGTCGTCCTCATTGGCGACAAAACACATTGTGGCTTCTAAATGTGCTATATGACTCCTAGCATTGGTCGACCCTGAATATTTCTCCAAGAGGCAACCCGAAGGTAGGAGGAGGTCGACTATCTCGATTTCTTTGGATAAAGGTCGAAGAGCAAAGTCAATTCGTTCGACCTTTCCAATCTCCTTCTTCTTTTCCTCCTCCCACCGTTTGAACTTCTTTTTCATCAATAGCCATTCTCTCGGCATCGGGTCTTTCATCTCCCTGGAGGGGGAGCAAAGATTTGACCTCCGGTCCTCACTTCGGGGGAGTTATCCGCCTACTCCTCCGTCTCTGTGAGAATTGGTCCTTTCGATCTTATTGAGATCTATGTCTGTTGCTTCTTTGAGGCGACCTGCGCCTCTCGCCACCAGACGGCGACCCGCGCCGTTATCTCCATGTGGCGACCTGCGCCTTTCCCCTCTCACAGCGACCTATGCCCATTCCTCGTCTCTATGGGATCCCGATCTCTCGTTCGCGCTGGAGAAACATGCCTATTTCGTTGGCCGTTAACCGAGTCCTCAAATCGATTGAGCCTCCCGCTCCTGTTCGCTGAGGCTAGCCCTTAGGTCGTTACTCGGCACATGAACAATTGTAGGAGCTCGCCGAACTATCCTCTCCTCGCCATTCTCGCCCCACACCTTCATTTGGCCTAGCACTCCCGGCTCGCCGCCCGTTGGAGACTTGGGAGGGAGCAATCCTTTCCGAGCGTACGTCGGCTCGCTTCGCCTCCTCCACGGCTATCAAGTCGCCCAAGATTTGAGCTCGCTCTAACATCATTTCCTTCTTGCTCATGGGATTATTTGAGGGACCCGCCCGTTTCCCATGTTCACCGTCCAGCTGACGCTAGGAGGAGGTGGGACTCCTTGTCCCTCCATATGCCTTTTCCTCTCCTTGTGTCGTGCAATCCTCCGCCATCAACAACACCGGTAGAGCGCGTGGCTCTACCATGAGGACGATTTGGCGGGGGAGGAGGCAAATCCATGTTTTCAAAGATTGACATTGAGATTTCCTGCGTTTGTATTGGTGTTGTTGTTCACCTCAATGAATTCTTCAGAAGCATCTTCAACATGCCCGTCTGGGGTTACCATTGTTGTAGGTTGATGAACTTTTCGAGGTCAAGCTTAAGCACGTTTCCCGGCAATGGAACCAAACTGATGCTGCAGGAAATGTGCTTATCAATCTTCCTCCACGTGGCAGGACTGATCACCTGGCTCCTTGACCTGAAAACAGAACCCACGACTAGCCGGATGTGTCTCCGGCGAAGACGCTCGGGCGTGAGAGTAAGATAATAGTTGTATAAAGCTCAGAATGTATTGAATAATGAACTCAGAATACAAAATGGCAGTTACCCTTGCACCGTTGGTAGTGATGAAGTATTTATAGTTGATGTAGGTAGTTTAATGATAGGGCTACATGAGCTCCGAAATTATAGCTGCGGTTATGCTCATGGGAACGTGCCTGTAACTGTCCCTGATTTGTAGGGAGGTTGTTATGGAAAGGTTGACCCACATGCGTCTTCACATGTCAGGTCGACACTTGGTGTTGAGGTCGAGGTCGCCACTTGTGGAATGGCCGACCTGACTGGCGGGTAGAGCATGGTTCGTACCCGAATTATGATATGGATCATGAGGTCGGACTAGGTTAGGTCGGGACCTGGTAGGTCGGACCATGTGCTTAGTCGACTGATACAAGAGATGGGCTTTGGGCCTTGTTCTGATTGGGCCAGCCTCATTGAGAATGTGAAGGTCAAGGCTGCTTGTGATTGGGCTTTACTCCTTTGGTCCAACTTGACACTTTTGGTATGTTCAATAGTTATTTATTGTTATTGTTTTTAGTATGTTGTTAGTTAATTATTTATAAAAATTAGGGGACGTAAAGTAGAAGAAAATGATTGAAACAAATATGATAATAGAAGTGTAAGTGCATATACAAATGAAGCAAATTATTATATCACGTGTACATATGTAGCACACAATTTAACTTTATACAAAATACAAATCACCAAGTTTTGAAAATTT
The DNA here is from genome assembly GCA_022495995.1 of Adenophora triphylla var. japonica. Classification (NCBI taxonomy): domain Eukaryota; kingdom Viridiplantae; phylum Streptophyta; class Magnoliopsida; order Asterales; family Campanulaceae; genus Adenophora; species Adenophora triphylla. The sequence goes on along the minus strand of JAFEMH010005235.1, from coordinate 54,113 downwards.
TATATTCATGAAATCTCAAGAAATTTTAAAAGCTAAAGAGAAAGGAAAAACATTACATTATTCAGCACTTTCATTAATTTTTCACAAATGTAATTCAAAAGATGAAAATACAACTAATGAAAAATAATCTCCGCCTCAAATAAAATCCCACGCAAAACTTTTATTGAGAGATGCAAAAAAGAAAGGCAGAAATTCAACATGATAAGTAATTAAAACTAATTCAACATGATAAGTAATTAACACTATACATTAACAAAAAAATCATGTAATTTATAACATAAACACATCGAACAATACCTTTTAAAGAACTTCTTTGACAGTGAGTAACAGAAAAGTCCAACCCATGCTTGGGCTTCAAGCTAAACAGAAAAGGAAGAAAGATGTCTAAGTTTTAGAAATTGAGAAACAAAAGAGAAATATTCATCTTTATCATTATAATTAGTCTCATTTGTTTTCGACTATAAAAAAAAAAAAAAAACCTTATAACGAAAACTCATTTAATCACCCCCCCCCCCACACACACAATAAAAAACATCTATCTATTTCCCCTAAATTCCCTATCCTTTCGCATAATCTGATACAAACTGAATGACGATGGATCCATACCGAAAGACAGTGCAAAAAGCAGAGAAAATGAGTATCTAAAAGAAACAAATTACATTTACCTGGAAGAAGTAAGATGGATTGAGGGTTGAAGATTGAGATATGAAATTGTGATTTGATGGGGGAGAAGCAGTTTATTATTTAGTTTCATACCACTAACCATTCTCACATTTTCATCCAACATCCATAATAAAAAAGGTGGAATCATTGTTTCATGCTTTCATGAACAATTTTTGAAGTTTAATAGAGTGGTTGTCATTTTTAGTTGAAACAATGTAAATAGAAATAAAAACATAGATATTTCAACTGATCTTGTGGAAGTCCCTTATAACTCCAATTTTTGCAACTTACTATCTTAAACAACTCCATATCCACCTCCCCATAATTTTTCTCTCTTTTGGTAAACACAATAATAATGTCAAAAGTTAAATTTGCATATTTTTCCTATTCTTCAGTTAAACCCCAATGTCATGCTAACCCATCATAATAATTTTCAGTTGTCATGTAATATAACGTATCAAATGTTGTTTCAATGCTCTATAAAATGTTGTTTCAATAGAACCTAAACTGTGTTATAACGTTAATAAGAGGGAATCGGGAAATCCATAACCTTAAACAAAAGAAAGAATAAAAAAACTGACAAATGCAATCATCGAGAAGGGATTGAACGAATTAATCAACATACATGGTCAATCAGTTTAAATACAACTGGGGGAGAGAGAGAGAAGTACCTGAATCAGAACAAAACAAATCCGCTCAAATGTGTAAGAACTGAAATATTATCATATCCGCTATCCCTCTGATGAATGAGAGCGCACCTTAAAGCTGAAGGATTGCAACAGTGACCTGCGCAATAATGGAACGATTTCGTTAGTGAGAATAGATAGCAACAAAAGATTAATTTTACGATGTATTAAAGTACTTTACTCCACTATTCAATTTATAATTTCTCCCATATTCCTTTAAGATTACAACTCCCACCGAAATTACCCAATTTAATTTAAGAGTGGCTAATTGGGAGAATACAAGGCAATAGGAGAAGCTCTATGCTTGCTGAAGGCATTTAGCAAGCATTTATTTTTAATCTAAAAACCCAAGCAACAAAATAAAAGGCTTAACAGACTCTTCTAAGTTCCAATAAGACACCCAACAAAAATAATTTCTGCAACAGTTACTGTACTTCATCTCCAAACTAAGTAAAAAATATGAATACGAATAAAGTAAAAAATTACCATTCAGAGTTTCTTATAAAAATTTCATCCAGAGTTTCTTAAAATATGAATATGTATAAAATCACCAAAAAAATCAAATTCAAAATAAAAATCTTAAGCAAACCTAAATCTGAGTTTCCATAATTTAGACATTCGAAATCAAATCAAACCCATATCTGGACCGAACACAAAATCGAACACAAAACTAGATCTGAATGTCAATGTCAAGATATAAACCAAAACATACATAATCGATCAAAAAAGCACAGATCTGTGTATTCTTATAGAGAGACGCAAACAATAAAAAGAAGAGAAAGAGAAGGGCGAGAGACGAATACGTGAAATTTGAAGAAGGACTTCAAATGATTTCAGTGATGGGTGGATGGCGGGGTGTTGATCCGAACCGACGGTGTCCATGGCATGAGAGAATTATAAGTTGTAACAAGAGAGAGAGAGAAATGGAAGGCGGTGATACGAATATATGCGGTGACGAAGGACAGTAATGGTGGCGGAGGACGGCGATGGTGGTGGCGGTGGAGGTGGCGGTGGTGGACGGTTGTTGTGGCTCTGTTTATTTTTTAGAGAGAGAGGCTCTGCCCGCTCTCTATAATATTGTCTTAGATTAAATGGAGTGTTAGCAAATATCCCATTCCACTATTTCATTTTTATGTTTCATATTTTTATTTTAAATTTTTTGCAAAAGTTATATTTATACAATGTAAAATTTCGTCTTAAATTTTTTTAATAAATAAAATTTATAACTTATTTTTCTATATATTATACTCCCTCCGTTCCAAATTTCAAATGGAGACCAAAAATTTGGGCATACCGATTAAGGAATAATGAAAGTGTTGTGAGTAAGATATATTAAATAGGAGAGATGATGAGTGGGAGGAATAGTGATTTGATTGGTGTTGTGAGTGTAAAAATGGAGTAGATGGAGTTGGAGAGAGACTGAGTGGGGGGAATAGTGAAGATTCCTTTCCATTTTGGGTAGTCTCCACTGAGCTGGGACAAATCAAAAAGGAAATAAGTCTCCACTGAGCTGGGACGGAGGGAGTATATGATTTGTTATTTTATTTTTATTTATTTTTAGACTGTTGTTAAATTATTAACATTATCTAAATATATGTTCATTAATATTTGAGTTTTTTTAGATTATACAAATGTATAGATCATCTATGAAAAGAAAAACGCATCTTACTGATGTGGACAACGATTCCATTAATTTATCGCAACGATCTTCTCAACGATTACCATTGGCGGATATTTCTAATGGTAATTTTATTATTTACTTTATTATTATTTACTTTATTATTATTTTAGCATATCCATTAATATCATGTGTATAAAATTAAATTATAAGAATGCATGATTTTATATTTATTTTTTTACTATCATTTTAAATGAATTTATTTTTATTTTTAGTGGACTTATCATCGGGTAGTCATTTGATTTCACCGAGTAATCATCAAAGTTGTATTACGGCTCAAGGTAATATGTTATTGAATTTTGTCAATTTTGAAGTATTTTCATTATAAAGACAAATTCTAAAAAAAAAATTGTTTATATATATATATATATATATATATATATATATATATATATATATATATATATATATATATATATATATATATATATATATATATATATATATATATATATATATATATATATATATATATATATATATATATATATATATATATATAATGTGATTTTTTTAATATAAATTTGTTAATTAATTTAGATCTAAGATAATAATACTTGATATACAGGTATTGGTGTGAACCATACAAATGAAAATATTACTCCTAATTCAAGTCACGACCGTGGATCTATATGTATGATTTTCTTTGTTAATTTACAATATTTTTCCTATTTTATTTTTATTTTTAATTTCTTAATAATCTTTTATTAAAGAATAATTATTTTTCTTATTCAGCTAAATTTACTAGCATAGCATCAAGTGTACATAACACTTTCCACGGCACGCTCCTTGAGCCAAAAAAAAATTGGACGACCGAGAAAAACTATTTCTTCTTCTTTGGATTCTATTACGATAAATTTGTTAAAAGACGGTGGGAAAAGAAAAATTGGGAGACCAAGAAAGGTAGTTGCTTCTATTTTGGAATCTTCAAAGATAAATTTGGATGTTGATGGATTCAGTTCTGCAATTGAAGTTGAATTAATGAAAAACAGTCCTATATCTGGTAAGTTATATGTTTGATTTATTAGTCAACTATATATTTTAAAGAGCTAAAATAAATATATTAATCGTTATCAACATTCTTTTGACATTGTAGGAACAGATAATGTAACAGTAGCAAATAATACAACATTATTATCTCCTACTGTGAATTTAGGTAATGATTTTTTTTAATTGTTCAACATTCGATATTTTTAAATAAAACTATTTATTATTACAAATTATTATTCAATAGTTTATGATAAAATATTTCATTAATACTAAGTCATATATTCCATTTGTATATAGAATCCGCGTTAATAAATAATTCTCGCATGCATGCGACAACAAGTGAGTCGTTAATAAATCAGAAGGAAAAATTCAAGAAAGCGCGCGTCGGTAGAAAGCAAAAAGATTCGGACGAACAATATAATACAGGTGTTTATTATTATTTTTTTTCTCAAGTATATATTTTATTATTATTTTCTCTGTATAGCCAATGAATTACTAACATAATTTAAATATTTATCAATATATTGTAATTTATGGGGATATAGGCGATCCGGAGTACGAATGTGCGAAATGTGGTGCGATGTTCTGGTTTGATGAAAGGTTAAAAAGTACGCAAGCATCAACACAGCCTAAATTTTCATTATGCTGCATGAATGAAAAAGTTCAGATTGACCCATTAGTCCAGCCACCTAAGTTATTGAGTGATCTCTTAGAGAACGAGCATGAAAAGAGTAAAAATTATAAAGACAATATTCGAGCGTACAATTCTATGTTCGCATTCACTTCAATGACCGGTGCAGTTGACCATGGCATAAACAATGGTCGTGGTCCTTATTCGTTTAAATTGAAAGGAAAGAATGATCATATGATAGGTTCTTTATTGCCTAATGACGGCCATCCCCCCCCCCCCCGTTTTTCTCAGCTTTATATCTATGACAAGGATAATGAAGTTAAAAATAGAATTAATGCTTTCAGGTACGTTTTTATTTAATTATTCGAGAATTATAATGTATGTTACATATATTGTATGCCTATCTTCTATTTATATGTCTGTTTCTTTAACACAAGCAGTAAAGATAAAGATAAGCCTTCTCCATTCGATGAGTCAATTGTTGCTGATTTGAAAAATATGATAGATTTGCATAACCCTTATGCACAGGTGTACAGAATGGCCAGAGCACATATTGGAATGAAGAAAGATATTAAATTGAGGCTTATAGGAAAGGGGGGTAGAGATGAAAAACCGTTTAATATGCCGACAGCCTCAAAGGTCGCTGCTATAATTGAAGGTGATATTGATGATTCGGGTGATGTCAGGGACATTGTTATTGAAAAGCATAGCGAGGATCTGAAACATATTCATGAATTTGATAAATCTTACCTTCCTCTACATTATCCTCTGTTATTTGTATACGGTGAAGATGGATATTTCACAGACATTTCGAGAAATAAACCTCCCGGGGCAAAGAGATCAAGTTTGTCAATAAAAGAGTTTTTATCTTTTCGACTTCAGGAGAGGATAAGAGAAGGATCACAGCTTATGAGAAGCGGTCGGCTGTCTTTGCAGCAATTTATGGTTGATGCATATGTTATGATGGATACGAGGCTTCAATGGATACGTTATAATCAGCCTACAATTTGGATGGAAACTTATAAAAATCTGTCGGATGCATCGGTAAGGGGAGATACCGGCGAAGCATCTGGGAGACGAGTTATATTGCCATCCTCTTATACCGGCGGACAGCGGTGGATGACTCAAAATTACCAGGATTCTCTCGCTATATGTAAATGGACTGGGTATCCGTCACTTTTCATAACATTTACGTGTAATCCTAAATGGCCGGAGATTACGAGATTCTATAAAAAAATATGGCATTCGGCCCGAGGATAGGCCTCCGATGTATTAAAATGTGGTATTTAGAATGAAGCTTAATCGAGATGATTGCGCATTTCAAGGAAGGCAAAGTATTTGGCACCCCAAAAGCAAGTAAGTAAATCTTTAAATATTATTTGTTTTCCTCTTATTGTTTTGGCATTTATATTTTTTTATTAACATGTTCCTCTTATTTTGTTAATTGATTCATGCAGCTTATATACACGGTGGAGTTTCGTAAGAGGGCCTTTCGCATGCTCATATTCTTCTCTTTCTTAACCGCCAGGATCGTGTGGTCATAATCCCGAAGATATTGACAAGTGGATTATTGCCGAGATTCCCGACAAGGAGAAATATCCTAGATTATACGAGGCGATTCTTTGAATATATGTTGCATGGACCATGTGGTGCTTGCTAATCCTAAATCTCCGTGTATGGATCACAACAGGTGCTCAAAGAAATTCCCTAAATCATTCAATGATCGCACTCGTGTAGACGAGAATGGGTATCATGTATATAGGCGAAGAGACACGGGTTTCATAATTGATAAGGGTGGAGTTGCTCTCGACAATTGTTCAGTTGTCCCATTCAATCCATATCTTTTGCTAAAGTACAAAGCTCACATAAATGTCGAGTACTGCAATCAGAGCAAGGCAATCAAGTATTTATTCAAGTATATAAACAAGAGAACCGACAGGATATGCCTTGCAATCGAAAATGATGAGGTGAAAAGGCAAATTGATTATCGATATGTCTCTGCGTGTGAAGCTATGTGGAGGATTTTCGGATTCGACATACATTATCGGACCCCTCCTGTTGAGCGCTTGGCTTTTCACTTGGAGGGTGACCATAGTATCCCCTTCAAGGACGTAGACTTTCTTCCTGATGTTTTGGATAAAGCCACAGTTAAAGAATCTCAATTTATGAAGTGGATGGAGTATAACAGTATTTATTCAGAGGCTCAGAAATATAAATACTGTGAATTTCCTCATCATTTTGTATGGGATAAAACTAAACGTGAATGGCGTCCGAGGAAAGATAAACGTTTTGCAGTGGGGCGTATTTATCTTGTTCTAATGAATTGCGGAGAATTGTATTACCTCAGGATAATATTGAATCATGTAGCAGGTCCCATGGAATTCAAGGATTTGAGAACTGTAAATCGTGTTGTTCATCCCGATTTCAAATCTGCATGTTACACTCTGGGATTATTAGATGATGACAAGGAATATGTTGATGGAATTATAGAAGCGAGTCATTGGAGGTTGCCCGATAGTCCGAGAAGACTATTTTTTATGTTGCTACTATCTAATAGTATGTCGAATCCGGGAGAGGTATGGGAGAAGACTTGGCACTTATTATCTGATGATATAGAGTACAAGTGTTGGTCCCAAAGGTGGCAACAAGGGTGAAAATACAGCTAGAGGGGGGGTAAATAGCTGTTTCAAATTTTTCGCCCTCTTTTAAAAACTAAACCTCTTGCTTACAAAATCTCTTGCAGTTGATAATAGACTGCAAGTGAAGATGTAAAATGCACAGCGGAATTATAGAGTATAAAGCGGTTTGATAGAGACGATTTGTAAAGCGGTTTGACTAAGCGGTTTTGGTAGGTGCAGTTTTACAAACACGTGAGATTTTGACACTGTTAACTCCAAACACTATTTCACAATAATGGATATCTAAATAAAGATCAAACAGAGACAGAGATAAATAATTAGTAATCACAAGAAATATAAATGCAAAAATATAAGAACAAGTGATTTGGAGTGGTTCAATCGATAAACGATCTATGTCCACTACCAAGATGGTTAGTCTTGGATTTTCAAGAGTGATTTTACTATGAGTATGAGAGATTACAAGGTACAAAGATCAATACTCAAATCTAAAATCTATTCTATGAAGATCAAATCCTAAGACTATAACCAGTGTATCTCAAGTGATTAATCTATGTGATTAAACAAGTGAGGTGTGTGTGTGAGAACAAGATCAAGGCTCTTTGAATCTTTGAGATGTAGAGCACAATGATTCTTGATGTGTATAAGGCTTGATTTCTGGACTGGGGAAGTATTTCTTGAAGGTTGAAGATGAAGATTCAAATGACTTAGAATTTCTGGGCAGAGCTTCAACTTCTTATGAACTCACAGCAATTTCTCAAGTTTCAAGCAATCTTCAAATGATGAAGGTTGGGGGTATTTATACCCAAGCATCAGGAATATAGCCGTTGGACACAGCTGTTGTAAGGACAGTCCTTGATGCAATCCCATTGGTCCATAGCAACCACTTTTGTCCTTTGGAACTGTTGATGCAGATAAAGCTGATCAGACCTCAGCTGCAATCAAGGTGGTTAGGACATCTGTCACCTTTTCAAGATCCTTGCAGATCTTGTCTGAAAAGTAGTCACGTGACAAGATATGGTAGTTGACTTTTGATATTGCTGACATGAATTCCAACGGTCAATGAGGTTCACTTCAAGTAGCCAATCATTGGGGCGGTTCTGGTGCAAAGCGGTTTGATGTGAAGCGGTTCCACCAGAAGAGGAATTCCTTAAGTGCGATTTGAGTATGAAACTGCAAGGCAGTTACATGAAGCGGTTCAAAGGGGTTTGCACTTAGGAGTTCAGAGAAGCGGTTTCAGACAAAGTTTCACCGGGCGGTTCCAGGAGCGGTTTAGCCTAGGCGGTTTTAATGGGGTGGTTTGAAACTCTGAACTGCAATCCTCAGATCCAATGAGTCTTGTGTCAGTCTTCAAGCCTAAATTTAACATATTCTATAAAATGGACTTAGCTAAAAAATTGAAGTCTAAGCTTCATTACATAGGGTCCTAAAGTCCTTTAAATAGACAGGAGGTTATGGTATCAATCAAATCTAATACAAAATAGGAGGGTTAAAATATGCATACCCAACAATCTCCCCCTATTTGATTGATGCCATTACCTACTACAGCAAAAGCAAACATTATACTTGGTAAAAACATGTCCATAAGAATAATCATGGTAAGTCATGTCCCAAGTTAATGCACACACAAGCTTGAGCTATAGATTTCTATACTATCTGAAATATAAAAACTTACAATATGGAAAGTATAGAAATGCATTCAGTGCACTTAAAAAAATGTGAGTTTAAGTTCAAGTGCAGTTTAAACTGAATGTTTAAACATCAATTCAAAAGAGTGATTTTTAAGTTGAAAAATATTTGAATGAGGTTTAAGACCATAAGCGGTTTCATTGTTCTACAAACAAGCAGTTTGATATGAACAAGGTTTTGGAACCATGATGCAATTTCCATTAATTCCCAAAGTGTTTACAGATACAGGAATGAAAGAAAATTATAAGGTTACAAAAATAAAAATAAAGTAAGTTGGACAAAAGGAAATACAAGGAAAGTGCGGTCCAACTTACAAAATGTGGTTCAAAAATAATTAAGGAGAAGCGGTTATTGCTGGGGCGGCTTGTTAACTTCATGATCTGCACCACTGGTCCCAGCTCTTGATTGGTTTGGCTCAAATGCTTTCCTTAATCTTCTTACTTCTTCAGCGGTCCTGATCAAAGTTGACTCTAGCTTCTTCAAGGCATTGACAGAATGAGCAGAAGTAGAGTTGGTGGCACCAACCGCTTTGGTATTTTCCACAAGATTTTCCTTGATTATATCAAGCTTCACATTGACAGAGGAATAGATAGAGTTGAAAATGGTGTGGAGTTCTTCTTGAAATAAAGCGGTTTGGGCTTGGAGAGCTTCCTTAATTGGGTCAAGATCAACAGTAACCTTCAGAGAGGATTTCAGACTATTCATTTCAGCTTCATCTTTGGAATTGAATCCAGTCTTCAGGTTGTCAAGGCGGTCGGTAAATTCTTCTTGAATCTCTTTTAACTTGGCCATAGAAGCATCTCCAACACAGTCCAAATTGACTTTGGAGTCCACCTTGAAACAGTCAATCTGAGCAAGCACTTCCTCACGCAAATTATCCAAGGCGATCTGGACAACTTGAGATAATTGCGGTCTGGATTGAAGGAAATCAAGAAATTTGGTGCTTAAGCTACCCAGATCCTTTTCTAGGGAGGTACATAGTTTTTCTCCAAGGATATCCAAAGATTTTTTCATCTCCTCAACTGATGCTTTATCTTCTAAGGCTTTGACCATACCCACTTCAAGAGATTTCTGAAAGGCTTCAGAAGCGGTTTTGATTAAGGAAGCGGTTTGGTCAGGAGGGGCAGTTGAGGAGGAGGATGGAATTGCTGTAGATCTCTCCCCCTTAATGGCATCAAGCAAAGAAGCTTTAAGGGTTGCCAACTCAAGGGAGTGAGAATCTACCTTGGCTTGTAAGGAGCGGTTGGATTCAAGGAGGGAGGCATTTGAGGCGGTCAAAGATATGACATGGCCTTGGTTTATAACAAGTTGGCCTTGAATCAGATTAAGGGTTTGGAGTATTTGGGAGTACTCTGAGGGAGGAGCGGTTGAGGGTGAAGCGGTTGGGAATATGGGAGGCAGTTGGAATTGGTTGGCTTCAGGAGCGGTTTGTTTTGGAGGAGGGGATTTCTGAGTATGGGGGGAATTATGGGGAGTAAGGGATTTAGCAGGTAAATGGGATCTGGAGCGGTTAGGTGTAGAAGAATGGGAGCGGTTTTATCTAGGGGAATTGATTGGGGTTGGATCATCCCTAATAGATTTGGATGTGGCATGTCTAACAGAGGGCTTGGATTGCCATTTTTGATAAGCTTGGGATTGGGTAGGTGTTTGATTAGAGTGTTGGGAATTTATGGAATGGGAATGTTGGGATGAGTTTTGTGTAGATTGGGAAGATAAAGGGGAAAGGGACTTTCTGGGGAAAGGAGAAGGGGAATTGTGAGTGGATTGGGGAATTTCTAAGTGGTGAGGGAGAGGGTGAGGGTTGGACAGGTTTGGTCTTTTGGGGGGTTTTCTTTCTGGGCATCATTTTTCTTCTCTTAGGTTTCTCCCCCTGAGTTTGTGCGGTTTTGGAAGGGGAAGGGGTTATGGATTTGGATTTGGAGGGGGACTTGGAAGGTGATTTGGAAGGAGATTTGTTGGGGGATTGGACTGGGGATTGAGCAGGGGATTGGAAAGGAGATGTATGAGGGGTAGGAGGTGGTCTGTCTTCATGAAGCGGTTCTTGTTGAGAAGCGGTTCCATCTGTTGTGGATTTGCCCTTGGCCTGATACTTTTCAGCCTGCTCCTTGGCCAGTCTGTCAATCTGATCCTGAAGAACCTTCATCTGTTCTTCAACAGTCAACCCAGCCATCTCATCCCTAGCCTTTTTGGCTCTAGCCACCAAGTTTGGAATACTTTGGGTCTTCTTCTTCCTCATCATCTTCATCTATCAAATTCAAAGTTTCAGGCTGCTTCTCCTTCTTCTTCCTTTTACTAGGACCAGCTCCATCATCAGCTGTAGGCGGTTTGGTTGCAGGAGCGGTCTTGGTCTTCTTTGGTGGCGGTTCTGCTCTGGCTTGGGGCTTTCTGGACCGCTTGGCTCCTTTAGCTTTTGGAGCGGTTGTGGGATCTCTCAGTTCATAGGGCTCCTTCAAGGGATAGGTATCTGCATCATACAAGGATTTGTATAATGCATCTCCATTAGCATACCTGAAGGAGTGGCATGCAAGCAAACCTAGGCAATCATCAGAACAGTCCACCATAAGCTCTTTATTTTTGCTAACAATCTCATCCAAATGCTCAAAATCCATTAAAAGGGCGGTTAGGATTCTGCAAAAAGGTCTCCACCTCTGATCTTCTCCCTTGACCTTAGACTGATAAGTCTCAATACTATCACGAATTTCCCTGTAGAGGATCTTAGGCCAATGTAGTTGGATCTCCATAAAGATAGCAGAACAATACATCCATTGTTGGGATGTAAAGTTGTTGTGATTTCCTGTCTTCCCACAAATGGATCTCCCAACCAGATGACCAATATGGCTCATCAGCTCACCAAAATTCTTTCTTGGGATCTTCTTGTATCTTTTAGACATGGTGTCTACTTTGGCGGTTGCTAAAGCTGCATTGTCCTGAATATCCTGATCAACCTCTAAAGGAGCTCCTCCAACAACAAATCTGAAGAGCCTTCTGATATCTATGTAGTCAATGGAGAGCTTTAGACCTTCTACTACAGCAGTCAGGCAGGAAACTCTTTGGCCTTGATCTAGAATTCTTGAACTTCTCTTGGCGGTTGCAAAGAACTGATCAACAAAAGATGGTACTATGAAATTCTGCTTCTTGGTGAAAAGCGGTAGGATGCCTGAAACTCTCAGCTTTCTCAGCAACTCCCTTCCTAGAGCATCTGTCTTGAGCTCAACCTCATTAACTTCCCAACCTGGTAGGAAGGTAGTTAGATCCTACAAAATAAAATTCCAAGTGTTAGATCCATTTGTGTATTCATAGTCCACATGCGGTTTGAGCACCAAGCGGTTGAGCAATGGTGCGGTTTGAAAATTTCAAACCCCAAGTGAAACTATGAATACTTAAACAAAAAATGAGGATTTGAGAGCTAAATTACTTAAGTACGTGGCATTGTAATCCAAAATTATCCCACACTGCAAGCGGTGCTTAGAGAGGAATTTCTTGGTTTTCAGCCTATATACTTAGTAAAATCTCAAAAAGAATGAAGGAGGGAATTTAACCAGCATACGGTTTCAAAAGATTTGAACAAGCGGTTCAGCATGCGGTTTAGCTTAGATAAACAGAAGCGGTTTGAAACCAAAAAGCTTAAGCGGTTTTCATGGAAGCGGTTTCAAAAACAAAACAAAATCCAAAAGTTATGAAAAAGTTGAAAATTTTCTAAGTGTTGAAAAATACTATTCAGATTGAGGGCATACAAAACATATGATTTTTCAAGAAAATTACATGAGTTTCATGAAGAACACGAAGAACAGTCATGAACAACAAGAACAGAGGTTAACAAAAACTTAACCAAAATCAACAAATAGTTTGTCAAAATGATCACATTGGGAAGGGGAACAATAATATATCATTAAAATTGCAAACTTTACCCAGAATCATCAAGAAACACTAAAAATATAAAGTGGGTTTTCGAAGTTTACAAACTGAAGAACTTAAAATCAGTGGCCTAAACATGGATTGATCATGAAATAAACTTTAGAAACTAAATCAGTGCATCAATCCGAGCAAAACCCAACAAAAATCACAGAAAATGATCAAGAAACAAGAGATTAATCAACCAAAATAGAACTTTAGGCATACGAACAGTTTCTTGTTCAACCATGGCAGTTATGCAAAAATTTAAAGATTAGGGTTAGTGATTTGTTACCATTTCCAGAACTGGCTTCTTGGGAGCCCTAGCAACAGTGGAGGCTCTTTGTCTCTTTGATGTTGTTGCCATTGATGATTAAGTAAAGAAATGGAGATTTTGTAAAGGTTTTAGAGAGAGAAAGTGAGTTGGTAGACAGAGAGTACAAGTGCAGAGAGTTGGCAGAAGAAAAGAAAGAATTTCACCAACTCAGGCTTATATAGGTGAAGGGGGCAGGCAGTTGGTTCAGAAGGAATGATTGAAAATACCAACTGTTTGCACCCTTTCACCTCCTGCACATCTCTCTATGACGGCTGACATGAGAGAAATTAATGCTCATGTCCCCTTAGCATTAAATGCTCTTAATTTTGAAATAAACGAGGGAAAACATTTGCAAAAATACCCTTATGTCAAAATAAGGACAAAAAAAAATAAATAAAAGAATTTGAACAGTTTTTTTTTTTAAGTAAGGATAAAAAATAGACAGAATTTACTCTTATGTTGAAACACGGTTTGGATCCAAGCGGTCAAGATGCAGCATGCGGTTTGACTATACGCGGTTGGCTGCAGGCGGTCTTGACTGCGTGCGGTTTAAGCACAAGCGGTTTCAACAAGGCGGTTTTGAATTCTCAATAAAAATTTCAACCTAAACTCAACAAACAAGTTAGCCAATAAAAAGTATGGAATTTATTTAAGTTCAAGCATACCCATTTCTCCTCTGAGAAAAAAAAATCTCTTGGAGTCAAGAGCCTTGGTGAGGATATCACACTACTAGAATCATGCCTATTACCGACGGACTTTTCCGTCGGAAATTCTCCATATCCGTCGGTAAATGGACATTACCGACGGAAATAGTCCGTCGGATTCCGTCGGAAATAATTCGTTGGTAATATCGACGGACCATTTCCGTCGGTGATACCGGCGGATAGTCCGTCGTAAAATAGAAAATTCCGCCGGAAATTTGCCCGTCGGAAAGCAGGTATGTCGGCCGGTTCGCCGGAGTTTACCGACGGACCTTTTCGTCGGTAAATATTAAAATAATAAAATATTAAAAACACTTACCGACGGTTAAATCCGTCGGAAAAATTAATATTTACCGGCGGATATGTCCGACGGTAAACTGGAACTTTGTCGACGGAAATTTCCGTCGGTATTTAATATTATTTTTTGTGTTTTTAATTATTTACCGACGGAAATATCCGTCGGTAATTTGACCAGATTTTAAAAAAAAAAATCTATTTTATTATTAAACCACCTGTAAACCTGTCAAACCTGTTTTAAACAAATCCCAACAACAAACAAACTACAAACAAAGGGAAAAAGGGTAATGGAAAAGGGATAAACCTGTCAAACCTGTTTTAAACAAATCCCATTATAAAAGAAACACAAACAAACTACAAACAAAGGGAAAGGGGTAATGGGAAAGGGATAAGGGGTAATGGCAAAGGGAAAAGGAAAAAGGGGAAAGGGGAAAGGGGAAAAGGGGAAAAGGGGAAAAGGAAATTGTTTCGCTTGGGGAAAAGGGAAGGGAAAGGGAAACAAAATATATTTGTTTACATTGCATGCCAGCCAAATAAAATGAATGTCAATCAACCACGACCCCGACCACGAGCGCTGCCGCTACCGCTACCGCTACCACCGCCACTAGCACTGCCACTTCGCCTAAGGTATTGACCAACTGACTCATCAGAAGCGTTACCGCTATTACGTGGCTGTGGCTGTGGCCGTGATTGCAAATTCATGGTAGCCAAGTATTGTTGCATGCGCTGCTCAAGCTGTTGCTCCACTAGCCTCTCGCACTGGGGTGAAACACAGGTGCATCCGGGTCCGCACATGGGCCTCCACTGCGCCTCCACCCGCGCATCCACCCGGGCTGCGCACCTGGCTCTGGATCAGCTCCACTCGCCTCTCAACCTCTCTGTTGACCCGATCATCAAACGCTTCTTGATCCACATGATGACTGCCGCCGGAGGAAGAAGATGAAAAGTGTTGCGTAGTAGGGCTGCGGAATGGCATGTTAAAATACCCCGCACCATGTCCTCCGAATCCAGGCAAGCGGTCTCCCTTTGGTTGCTTGTCTTGGAGGACAATGGCCGCCCAAAGCTTTTCACGAAAGGCGGGCCGCTCGGTGCTCTCAGGAGCCAAACTTCCTTCTTCAATAGCCTCCTCACGAGCCCGCCTATCATACTCTTCCTGAAGAAAAAAAAAATTACATTATACACTATGGTAGAAAATAATATTTATTTAACTAAATAATTTATAATTTACTAATAGAAAATATATAATTTACTAATAGAAAATACTATTAACACTTACATAAAGGGTCTGGTAATAAGGGTTGACCCATTGTGGCCCTGAGCCATCAGCAGCCTCCGTAGTATGTGTAGCCAGAAACACAGCAGCACCATCAGCCTCATCATCTCCGTGTTTCAAACGCTTAACATATAAAAAAATTAAAACTTTAAAAAGCCTATCAAATAATAACAATATATGAATCAAATAGAGTATTGCTTAATTTACAAACGGATAATAAATGAAGTTTACCATTCTGGACCAACTCTCGCTGAAGTTAATTGATCCTCCAGTGTGCACACTCCCCCGCCCCTCTTGTGAGTTCCTATTCTTCTTTGCAATTTCGAACTTTTTGAAATTTCTCACTGTTCCAATAGGCTTCCCACCGCTCCCACGCACTAGTGGAGAAATTAGGCGGAGGCAAACCATCATTCAGCCACTTTCTTTTCATGTCGTACACTTTCCCAGCGTACCGCTTAGCAACCAATTTCTTGAAAGCCGCCTCGATTTGAACGTCGGTAAACCCAGGGCATGAATATATGTGCTACAAAAATAGTAAAAGTAGTTAAATAAACAAGGAAATAGTTTACAAACTTTACAAAGGAAAGAGAATTAAGTAATTTTATCCGAAACTGGCTATACCAGATAGCGTACACCTCTTTTGATATTGACTTCGGGGTGGGATAAAATTCCTCAAAATTATACCCGCTGAATAAATCCCCAAACCATCTAGCGGGATCTTGACAACCACCATGTATAAACCTATAAGATATTAATTGAAAAACAATATATCAATATATATACAAATAAAAAGACAATAATAAAATGTAAACATTATATATATGACATTTACAATTAAATAATACTTGCGGCCCTTTGGGAGAGATATATATTTCCATTTTTCCATCCTCATTAATAATTGCGTCCAAGTGAACCCGTCCGGATGGTTCACTAAGCTGGAACACTAGAGCTTACATTACCTTGATCGCTCAAATCATCATCACTACGTCCCGAACCGGACGTAGAGCCTCTCCCTCCAGTCCTTGGAGAAACAAGACGATGGACAAAACCCGCAACCTTGCCTCTCTTTGAACGATTGCCACCTCGACCCGACATATCTAAACTAGTATATTATATATACAAATAAAAACAATATATCAATATATATACAAATAAAAAGACACTTCATTTAGGATGTGAATAATTTTAAATATTAATATTTAATTCTTTGTTGTTAAGTATATCATTCTCTAGGGTGAAAGGACAATTCATGTCCATTAGGTTTAGAATTGGGGTCGGCTTCTATCCCATCCCGAAATACATGTATGAATTGCAAATATCACTTTGTCTACTTGCTTTATAATCGAAAATCAAGCAATTTTAATAGACAATAATGATATTTACAAATCATATAATCGTGCATAATTTTTATTTTTATTCATTACCATAACATGCATAATTTTGATCAATAAACAAGATGAGAGTCGTTATCATCCACAACAATCAAAACCCTATCTCAGCTTAGACCAAGAAAGACAGAGCAAACAAGTTCTCGACTGTTTGAGCAAAGGATTTTACATTTAATATAGGTTTTTTCGGTTTTTTGTCCTCCTCACTAAGGATCTCAAACATCACAGCCATGTTCTTGTCAGTGCATATTTTACTCTTCACTGGTGGTATACGGTCACAAGTAAAAACAAGGTAACAGTATAACACCAGTGAAGAGAAAACAGAGCTTCCCTCCAATTTTTTCAATCTCCACCTTCCATTTACCCAAGATCCTGATTGCGGAATCTTCCTCATGAGCTTGAAAGTGCGGCGGTGTTGCCCTCAATCTCACGGTTGCTTTGCATGTTTTGCGAAGCAACCAAGAGATTGAGAGCAACATCGCCGCCTTTCATGCTCATGAGGAAGATTCTAATCGAGATCTGGGTAAATGGAAGGAGATTAAAAAAATTGGAGGAAAGTTCTGTTTTCTCTTCACTGGTGTTATACTGTTACCTTGTTTTTACTTGTGACCGTATACCACCTGTAAGAGAAAACAGACACTGACAAGAACATGGCTGTGATGTTTCAGATCCTTAGAGAGAAGAGGACAGTGAAACTGGAAAAACTCTTATTAAACAGAAAATCCTTTGCTCAAACAGTGGAGAACTTATTTGCTCTATCTTTTTTTATCAAAGATGGACGGATTTTGATAGCTGTGTGTGAGAAAGGCTCTCATCTTATTTATATATATACATATATGTATATTTTTATTTTTATTTTTATTTTTTATTTTTTTTTATTATTATATTTATTATTATTATTATTATTATTATTATTATTATTATTATTATTATTATTATTATTATTATTATTATTATTATTATTATTTATTATTATTATTTTTATTATTTTATTATTATTTATTTTATTTATTTATTTATTTTGTTTTTTTTATTTTTTATTTTTATTTTTTATTTTATTTTTTTATTATTATATTTTTTATTATTATTATTATTATTTTTTATTATTATTATTTATTATTATTATTATTTTATTATTTTTTATTTTATTTTTTATTTATTTTGTTTTTTTATTTTTATTTTTTATTTATTTTATTTATTTTTTATTTCATTTTTTAGACATTCACCCCCTCACCGTCCCAATATGAATATCCAAAACCTTTTAAAATTTGCTCTCCAAGAGTAAATTTGGAACTTTTTGGATATTCATTTTGGGGACTGAGGGGGTATCATTAAGGGGGAGATCTCGCGATGCAAATTAAGAACAAATTATCCATAGAAAACACGAAGCCAAACCTAAAAGAAAGTAAGGACAAATTATAGACCGAGCTACGAGTTATCCTTCACAAAAGGAAAGATTTTAACGACTAAACAAAACTCACCCACAAAATCGGCAAGTCTCGGTAGGCAAAAACTATCACATTCAAGATTTCGGTAGAGAAACTACATTAAACATCAATACAAAATCCCTTAATCCCAAATTTCAAAATTGAAGTAAACCCCTTTTAATCCAGTCTAAATTAAGTCAATTTGATGCAAATCGCAATCAAAATGACAACATAAGCTTAAAAATCAAGTAAAAACATAACTAATAATGATCAAGTTTAATGAAATATTCTTTTACCCATTCAACCATTTTCCAAAGCTGGTTTAATATACTTACTCCCTCTCCCTAAAATGAGTGTCCTTATTTTACTAATAAAGTTACCAAATTGCTCATATGTGCATTTGTATCCTATAATGTAGACATTAATGGTATATTATGTACATATGCTACTAAAATGGCTTAACTTTCTTAATTTCCTTGAAAACTAGAAAATGGCACTCATTTGGGGGATATAGAGTATACTAATTATACACAGTTAATTAATTTTACATACACGCTTAATTATTTTACTAATAAAGTTACCAAATATACTTTCTTAATTTTTTTCAACAATTATACATACACAGTTACCAAATATACTTTCTTAATTTTTTTCAACAATTATACATACACAGTTAAGTAATTTTTTTCAAAATTAGGCAAAGATTTGTAATCAATACTTGAGAGAGAGAAATCCAGTGAGAGAGAGAGAGAAAGAGAGCTTACCGGCGACGGAGACAACGACGGCGAACGGCGGGCTCGGCGGCAACGGCAGAGACTAGGGCGACTGCGAGAGAGAGAGAGAGAGAGAAAGCGAGTGAGAGAGAGAAATCGAGTGAGAGAGAGAAAGGGATTGAGAGAGAGAAAGAGAGCTTACCGGCCGGCGACGGAGACGGCAACGGCGAACGGCTTCCACGGCGGAGATGGCGTTTGTTCGCGGGTGCTGATGAGAGAGAGAGAGTGAGAGGGAGAAATCGAGTGAGAGAGGAATTAAGCGATTGAGAAGAAACTTACCGAAGACGGCGACGGCAACGGCGAGGCGCTAGGGTTCCGTTCGCGAACTGAGAGAGAGAGGAGAGGGCGTACGTAAAATGAAGGCGTAATTAAGAAATGGGATCTTTTTCTTTATATATAGGGCGTCTTTATCGACGGATGTGGCCGTCGGTAATACCGACGGACAGTGTCCGTCGGTAATACCAAGGAATTACCGACGGACTTTTTAAATTACCGACGGACTACACGAAATTTTAAAAAAAAAAATTCCCGGTAAAATAAAATTAATTTCCGTCGGTATCCGTTTGTTTTCCGTCGGTATTACCGACGGACTGGGTCCGTCGGTAAATACCCTGTTTCTAGTAGTGTCAGCAATCTGGTTGTCTGTCCCCACGTACTCTAAATGGATATTCCTCTTCTCCACATGGTCTTTGAGGAAATGATACTTGATATCAATATGCTTGGTCTTGGAATGCATGACAGGGTTGTTGGAGACTGAAATAGTTGAAGTGTTGTCACACATGATAGGGCAATTTCCTTCATGGATTCCATTGTCCACCAACTGCTGCTTCATCCAAAGGATTTGACAAAGAACAACTACCAAGCAAAGAATATACTTAGCCTTGTGGTTGACACTTTCGAAGCTTGCTTCTTCTTTGGCCCAAGCAACTAGTCTATTCCCGAGGAAATGACAAGTACCACTAGTGTTTTTCCTGTCAATAGTACAAGCTGCATAATCTGCATCTGAATAACCTACAAGATCGAAGTTCGAATCTTTGGAATACCAAAGTCCAAGGTTAGTGGTTCCAGATAAATAGCGGATTATACGCTTGACTGCAATGAGATGTGCTTCTCTAGGATCTGCTTGATATCTAGCACATACACAGACACTAAACATGATATCGGGCCTACTAGCAGTTAAATAAAGTAATGAGCCGATCATACCTCGATATAAAGTTTGATCAACTTTCTTACCTTTGAGATCTTTATCTAGCTTATTACCGGTGGCCATTGGAGAATCATATGCTTTAGCATTTTCTAATCGAAACTTCTTTATTAGGTCCTTGGTATATTTAGCTTGGCTGAGAAAAATACCTTCTTCACATTGCTTGATTTGAAGCCCGAGGAAGAATGTTAATTCTCCCATCATGCTCATCTCAAACTTGCTTTTCATTAGCTTCTTGAAACGCTTACAAAGTAACTCATTAGTAGAACCAAAAATGATATCATCGACATATATTTGAACAAGTAAAGTATGATCATTGTATTTGGCAATAAAAAGAGTTGTATCAATTTTATCGCGTTTAAATCCTTTTTCTAGTAAAAATTTAGAGAGAGTCTCATACCATGCTCTTGGAGCTTGCTTAAGTCCATACAAAGCTTTCTGGAGTTTGTAGACATGATTGGGAAATTTGGAGTCTTCAAATCCAGGCGGTTGGGCAACATACACGGTCTCTTGTAGTTCACCGTTGAGGAAAGCACTCTTCACGTCCATTTGATATAACTTGAAACGCTTGAAAGAGTCGTAGGCTAAGAAGATTCTGATAGCTTCCAATCTTGCAACAGGAGCAAAAGTTTCGTCATAATTGATTCCTTCTTCTTGCCTATATCCTTGTGCAACCAACCTTGCTTTATTCCTAGTGATGCTTCCATTCTCGTCCATCTTATTCCTAAATACCCACTTAGTTCCTATCACTCCTTGATCCTGAGGTCTAGGCACCAAAGTCTAGACCTTGTATCTTTCAAACTGGTTGAGTTCTTCTTGCATAGCAACGACCCAACTGGAATCTTGGAGTGCTTCATCAATCTTTTTGGGTTCAATTTGAGATATCAAGGAAGTATGCTCGTCATAGTTCGATCTCCTTGTTTGAACACCGGAAAACAGATCACCTATCACATTAGAGAGAGGGTGACTGCTGACTTCTCGAACCTCCGGGGGTAAGTCTGGTTGGACTGAGGTTTACTGAAGATCTTCAATTGGAACGTCATTAGATCCTTCAGTGAAGTCATGGAAGGTAAGTTGACGAAGAGTTTCTATAAGCTGGATAGGGGAATTCTCAACTTCTTCTTCCCTAGGAGTTGCATCTGGAGTAGGAACTTCAGGTGCGGTTTCAAATCTGCAGTTTGAGGGAATTTCAGTTGAGGGTGCTGGATTTTGCAGTTGAGGTTCAGGTGCGATTTGAGATGGTTCACCTGTTTCATTATGCTCAACAAAATCATCAGCAACATTTGGAGCCAAATGTGGCTCAAGGAGAGAATGCTCATCAAAAGTAACATGGACAGACTCAACTATTTTTAAACTAGTTTTATTGAAAACACGAAAAGCTTTTGAATGTTTAGCATACCCAACAAAAATACCTTCGTCGGCCTTGGCTCCAAATTTACCTCTATTTTCTCTTCCGTTGTAGAGGACAAAACATTTGCAGCCAAAGATCTTGAAGAATGCAATGTTGGGGGTTCTTCCTCGCCAAAGCTCATAGGGAGTCTTGTTATAGGTTTTGTTGATGAGGGAGCATTTCTGAGTGAAGCATGCTGTGTTGATTGCTTCAGCCCAGAAATACTGAGGCAGCTTCGCTTCAGATATCATTGTCTTTACAGCCTCAATCAACATCATATTCTTCCTTTCCACAACCCCATTTTGTTGTGGAATACCAGCAGTTGAAAAATTGTGATCAATCCCATGGTCATCACAATACTGAGCAACACCGTTGTTCTTGAATTCTATTCCATTATCTGATCGAACACTAACGATGTCGTCTTCTTTTTGAGTTTGGAGCCGTCTAAAAAATGCGGTGAGAATATCATAGCAATCATCTTTGGAAATCATCATCTCAACCCACGTATATCTTGAATAATCATCCACAACCACTAAGGTATATCTACTTCCTCCAATGCTGGCAGTGGTTACGGGTCTAAACAAATCTATGTGAAGCAGTTGTAAGCATCTTGAAGTTGACGGAGCGATCTTGCTGGTGAAAGACGACGCAGACTGCTTACCAAGCTGGCATGCACTGCATTTCTATGGATGGTGGTCAGCCACTTTGGGTAAACCACGAACGAGGTTTTCCCTACCAATCTTTGCAAGATACTTGAAGTTCAAGTGGCTCAACCTCTTGTGCCATAGCCAACTATTTTCGCTCACATTTTTAGCTACAAAACAGAGATTAGTAATACTACATGCAGAATTTAGATCAATAATGTAAATATTACTCTTACGAATCCCTGTGAGTAGGGTGACTCCGGAAATGCTATCTTTGATAAAGCAATTTGATGACGTGAAGTTGCAAAGCATTCCTTTGTCGCAGAATTGAGAAATTGAAAGGAGGTTGTGCTTGAGTCCTTCAACAAGAGAAACCTTCTCAATGGTTAGGTTTTCTCTCCTTATAACACCACATCCAATGGTCTTGCATTTGTTGTTGTCACCAAAGGTTATAGAAGGACCGCTTGCTTCAATGACATCTTCAAGTAATGATCTATCTCCAGTCATATGTCTTGAGCAGCCACTGTCAAGATACCATTCATTTTCCTTGGAGTGACCAGCCATTAAGCAGAGGACCTGAAATGTAAACATTAAGAACGAGGTCCCCCTTTATTCCTTGGGTCCTGAAGTTAGCAACCCTTCACGACCCACACCTGTTTGACAGAAGGAGGTTTACTCTTCCTGGCATTGGATGTGAACCGCAAAAGGCATTCTGCAGCCTTGTGACCTAAGCCATCACACACAGAACATTTATAAAAACTACAAGCATCATGAGGTTTTACTAACTCCTTACTCTTCTTAGGAGTTGCATGCGGTTTTGGGAGAGCGGTTGCAGCCTTGACAAAGGGAACTGGCTTTGGTTTGACCACGTATTTTCTAGGAACGCTATTCCTGCTTTTGAAGGCAGGAGGAGCGGTCGAAGAAGAGGCGCGGTCAGCCTTGGAGTTGCCAGTACCACCTTTTCCACCAGAAGCGGTTGGAGCAGGGATACGGCCAATTCTATAAGCCATTTCCTCTGAAGCTATACTCACAGAATCCTTTGGCTTCATCTGAGAGTTCTTCCCATATTGCTTCCCTTTTGGGTAGACATAATTAATTTGTTGTCCTTTACCCTTGCCTTTATCATGCTTCCCCTTAGGAATTTCTTTAGTTAGTTTCAAAATTTTCTCATCCTTTTCACTGCAGGATGCACACTTCTCTTCTTCAGCAGATCCAAATCCTATACCCTCAGAAACTCCACTGGGTAATTGGGTATCTATGATTTGTTCTGCATAAGATTTTGACTTGAGCCACCCATCAATAATTTTTTGACGATCGTTGAGTTGGGTGACCAGGTCATCATTCCGGAGTTGAAGTGCAGCAACCTTAGTTTAAAGGATGCGGTTTTGATCAGCAAGAGGAGTCATCTTTTTTATTTGGTCCTTAAGATTTGAAATTTCAGACCTCATCACAGTTTTCTCCGTCTTGTACAGATTAAGTTCATCATGAGCTAAGCTTAAGGCTTTCTTAAGATTAGAGAATTGATGGATCACCATCTCAGCTTCCTTGAACATCCTTTCATGTTCCATGGGAGAAACCTCTTCCACCACCTTTTTCAAATTTTTCTTCTTTGGAATTATTTTTAAAGGTGGAGCATTTTTAGAAGAGAAAATGGGACGTGAATACAAACAATTTCCTATCTTAACGTTAGGAGTAAGTTTGACATTATCATCCAACTTAAAATTTGGAAGTTTTGTAGAAATCTCTTCTTCCTCCATATCTTGCAACTCGACTGACTCAGAATCTGATTCATCGGAAGCATCTGCAACTAAGCAGAGATTAACCTCTTCGGTTTCTTCGTCACTTCCATCATCAGAATCCGTTTCAATCCAAGTTGCTAATTCCTTGGAATTCTCTTCCTTGCGACGAGAAAATTTCGCAGGAGAGGTTTCCTTTTTCAAGTATTCGTATTTGGGCTGTGGACACTCAGATGCAAAGTGACCAGGTTTTCTACAATTGTAGCAAACTAGATCACTCTTTTTCTTTGTATCTCCAGCCTTAGAAAATGTTGCAGGAGGTTTGCCTTTTGAAAATGATTTTGTGAAAGGTTTTGAGGATTTTCTAAATTTTTGGAATCTTTTCACAAACATGGCAAAATCATCATCATCCATCTCGATGAGTGATGAGGTTGATATGGAAGGATTTGCAGTTTGATTGGATGTAGATGGTTTCTCCTCTTGTTCCACTACGGACATAGAAAGCGATTTGGTTTTCCCTTCAATCTCTTCAATATGATTTAATTTTAGTTCATAGACTCTAAGATTGGCGTACAAGTTACTTAACGACCAAGTACCCAAAACTTTGGAGTCTTCTAGAGAGGTAGCCTTATTAACCCATCTAGAACCTAAAGCAGATAGGAAAGTCATATTGATTTCCTTATCGGTTAAATTTTTGCCAAGAGATCTACAAGCATTAACTACCTCAACATATCGGTCGTAGGTTTGACGCAAGGTTTCGTTGGATTTTCTGTTGAAGTTGTTGTAGGATCTTTCAACAGCATATAATTTACTTTCCTTGCATTTGTCATCACCTTCGAGGTAGCTCTCAATGGCATCCCACATCTGCTTTGCGGTTTTGAGGTACATCACCTTCTGAAGAGTTGAAACTGGAAGGGTTCCTGAAATGATGTGCCTTGCCTTGCTGTCCAAGGCAGCTAATCTCTTCTCTTCATCCGTGAAATGAACGCTCGCCCGAAGAAAATATCATTTCCTCCCTTTTTTTGAAAAGAGTTTCTTTTGTATTGAAAATGATACGACAAGTTTTTGAAAACTTCGGTTTTGGGAGTCTGTAGCGTTGTGAGAAAGAATTTTATCTTTTTAGAGTCGCCACCTATATTATTCGTTTGGAAACATAGGAAAACCATTTTGAAAAAGAGATTTGAGATCGGGGCTTAGGTTATGGAATGGGTAGGTCGAGGAGCATCCATTCCACCCAATCCGGAGATCGGTCTTGCTAAAGAAAAGAGAGGTTTTCAATCTTTTAAAATATATAGAATTGAAGAAAACAAATAAACCCTAATCAATTTCTTGATTAGGAATGTCGGATTGTATGCTTCGAGATCGCCTTCATCGATTGAAGGGACTCTAGGCCAATCCTTTTGATGGGATTACACCACTCTAAAAATCAATAGAGAGATTGAGAAGAAGAGAGTAAAAAGTGAAGGAGTTTACCTAGCGTTTGGGGAGGATTTGATTTAGAACGTGGTTCTAAGATGTCTTCTCGATCGAGAAGTGATTTGGGCAGAGCTTCGACTCAATATGAGAGTCAAGTCTTGATGCGGACAGAGCTTCGCCTTGATGCTAAGCTTGAGCCTTGATGTTCGTCAATCAACGTGGTTGAAGGACGAATTTAGGAGTTGTTTGTGAGTGATTTGAAGGAGTCTTTCGTGGAAAGAAACCAGCAAATTGTGTGTGTTGTGTGGAATTTCGGATCTTTGAAACAGTGGAAGTCACCAAGTATTTATAGGGGTTTAGGAGGTAGAGGTGGAGAGGTAAAACACTCCTAGGAAGCTTCCAGAACTCAATTCTGATTGGAGAACCAGATTAGATGAGGTTTATCAAGAAAAGAGTTTGAAACGGAGAAGGAGAGTGATTTCTGCACATCCTGTCGAGGGGATATCTCGCGCGAGATATGATATCTCGTGCGAGACAAAGCAGTCTGTGGACAATTCTGCCCTCTTCAGTTATTCCATTAGTCAGTTAGGTCCAAAACTAACGAGGTTAGTTAGAAACTTAACGAAACATGACGAAACTGATATGCTTTCATCAAAACATAAAAGAGAGATGAAGAGTAGTGTAATCATGATTTATTGGTTCAGAATGGGGTGTCTACAGAGCCCCTCGACGACAGGTCTTATGAAAGAAGAAGTGTCGTCGATAGAAAAGACATCATTCTGAACATTGGGATGGTCGTGCCGCACGGCTGCCTACGTATCTCCAAGAGAGAATCAGACCAAACGTAGTTCGACTCCAAAACACTAAAAAGGCTATTTTAGGTACTTTGAAAAGCTTTTTTTTTTTGAAAATTGAAGAGGAATTTTTTGAAAAGGTAAAATCATACTGAGGATTCAAGGACTTGACCCAATTCTGATGATACCCGGTTTGTTGATGAAGTTGTTGAAGTGCGTCGCCCGAGGTTACTGACGTTGCCGTTGTTGCCGAGGTCACGGACTTTGTTGTCGTTGCCGAGGTCACGGACTTTGAAGTTTGCCGCGGTCGCAGACTTTGTTGTGGTTGCCGAGGTCACGGACTTGAAGTTTGCTGCCGTCACAGACTTTGAAGTTGTCGCCGAGGTCACGGACTTGAAGTTTGCTGCCGTCACAGACTTTGAAGTTGTTGCCGAGGTCACGGACTTTGAGGTTGCTGCCGTCACAGACTTTGAAGTTGTTGCCGAGGTCACGGACTTTGAGGTTGCTGCCGTCACAGACTTTGTTGATGTTGCCGAGGTCACGGACTTGAAGTTGTCAGTTGAGATGGAGGTTCTGTAGGCCCCTGTAATGCAAGGATATATGCATGCTGATCTCGGATAGACCCGAATGATTCTTACCTTTCTGTACCTGTCAGCACATAAAGATTCCAAGTAGAGATTTTTTTTCAAATTTTAGTTGTTTGACTGGACTTACGTGGTGGTGCTCACGTCTGTTCGTGTAAATGGCCGGTCGGACATTTTGGTGGTAAGTTTATGTATGAGTGTATGGTATACGGACATGTGTATGGATTTGTATTTGAGAGGGGTGAAATATATGAGTGAACTTGTGTTTGACAAGTTGAGACCAAATCAGGTTTATGCAGAATCTGTTGCTAGTCAGCGAGGTTGTATTGTTGTAGAATTTCGTTCGATGAGTATCCTTGTGTGAACCCATCTAGGTCTGTTGAGAATTTTCATTCTTACTTCTCCTTTGAGTCGTGTCTCTAGGAGGTAAACGACTACAAATCTGTCGACTGTCGTAATGGCTTTATGTCCAAGGCCCTTTGGTGTCTCAAGCCCCAAGTTCTTTGCAAGTGGTAGATGACTTTGTGAACAGGCTTGTGAAGCTGCTCTCTTTGATTTGAAGGTGATCGAAGAAGACTCTCCTTGTTGATTTGATTTGAAGAAGATCGAATGACGCTCGATGAAGAAGGCTGAAGAATACTCTCCCTTTGTCCTTTGATTTTTTTTTTTAGTGCGCACCCTGGTTTTTGCCTAGACCGCCCTTTCGGGTTTTCAATCTAGCGGGCATCTCTTTTGCGTCTTTTTTTTTCATTTTTGTTTTGAATAGTATGTAACTCGAAGAGAACTCAGAGAGAGAAAATCTTATTGAGGAGAGAGAAATGAGATCTCAAGTTTAGTTGAGGAGAGATGGACTCTATTCTTTGGAAGGTGATCCAAGCATTGACTCTTTGGAGAGGTGAATTTTATAATGATGAGAGTGAGAAACAAAGAGAAAAGCCCCTAATGCAGATTTGATTATTTTGAAGAGTTTGAAGTAGAGATTGACTGGGGAAGGAGAGGTTAGGAAGCCCCAGTTTTGATGCTTGGAATTCAAGAGTGTGTATGAAAGTGGCTAACAGGAAGCCCCTAGACTCAACAAAGAACGCTACATGGCTCAAAGGTCTAGAAAAGTTGTTCTACTTTTAATGGACCTTGCTTCGTCTAGAAATTTCTAAACAAGATTGAGGAGAAAGCCAATCATTAGTATGACTTAAGGGTAAACATTTTTCTTGATACTGAAAGTCTTCTTCACTTGATGTAGGAGGATTTTGAGGAATCCTCTTTCTTTTGTTGGTATCACTTGACTCCTCTTCTTTGTGGGAGAGTCCTTCTTGCCTTTGTTGAAATTCCATCCTTGTTGTGGGGCGATGAAGGCTTGAGAGTTTTTTTTTTTTTTTTTTTTATTTTTTTTTTTTTGATGCTCTATTTTTGCCTAGGACGATTTGAGGAGTTTCGACCTAGCGAGCTTTTTATTTATTTTTGTACTCTCAAAGCCTTTAGTTGAGTAGCCCCACTTTTCTTTGGATGAATGTTGACAGCAGCGCCTTTGGCTTTCTTCGCTTGTTGACCTTTGACTTTCAGTAGGGGTAATGTTTAGCCCTTAAGCTTCCTAAGGATAACTTTCTTCTTAAACTCGCTTAGAAGTCTCTATTTTTTTGCGATGATTTAGGGAATGGAAGGTCCATTATTTTGCATGAGTTGAATGATATTCATGAGGTAGAACAACTTTAGGGAAAGTGTTTGGGAAAAGAAATTACTTTAATTTATTGAGAAATTTAAGAACAGACTCGATAGTTTAGAAGACACAAACTAGAGGAGGTGAGGAGTACTAGAAAGACAGAACGACTCTTCGAGAACATACTAGGAAATTTAAAACCTAATCTATTTCTATCAAAGGAGAAAGGGAGAGGATAGTGGTAGCCCCAAAGTGGTAAGTGTAGATTTCTTCTTGGAGCTTCATCTTCTTCATGGAGTGCGAGGGAGAGGATTGGTGATGACGTTGGGACGTTCTAGATCTCCATTATCAAAGAGGTCTTGGATGATGTCCTTCAAGTGGTGGCAAGAGTTGGTGTCGTGGCCGGTGAAGTTGTGGTACTTGCAGAATAAGTGAAGAGCATGATTCGGACCCATATCCTTCGGAGGACCACCTTCCCTTGGTTTGATTTTTTCATTCTGGACAAGCACATCGAAGAGTTCTTCTTGAGTGATTCCTTCAATTTTGTCGTAGTGCCTCTTTTTCTTTTCGGGAGGAGGGACGGCGAGAATACTTTCCGGTGTTGGGGCGGGCGAGTGCAATAGCGTTGGTGAAGCGTCCTTACTTGTGGTGGGCTTGTTGTAGCGGAAAGTACTTTCCTTCTTTTTGCTTTTTAGGAAGTCGTCAACCCTAATTCCGGACTCGAGGAGTTCATTGAAACTAGGAAAGTAGTTACCGGCGAGCTTCTCTTGAAATTCATCACGAAGGCATTGAAGGAAGATGTGGATTTGCTCTTTGAGAGTAGGCCTTTCGACGATTTCAGTGAGTTTGAGTCTCCATCTTCTAGCAAATTCAGCAAAGGACTCATTTGCATGTTGCTTGGTTTGTTCAAGATCCCTCCTAGTAGGGCGGTAAGTGGAGTTGTCTTCAAACTGCCTTTGGAAGACTAAACATGAGGATGACCAATCAAGCCTTGTAGTCGTAGGAAGAGACATGTACCAATCCCTTGCAGCACCTTCTAATGTTTGAGGAAAGCATTGGGCCAAGATTGTGTTATCAACGCCCATTGGAAGCATGGCCCAAGTGTAGGTCTCAACATGAGCTCGAGGACAGGTAGTACCATTGAACTTGGCAATATCGGGTGTCTTGTATTTGCGAGGAAACTTAGTGATGGACTGTTGAAGAGCATCGGGATCAAATGGAACGAATGACCCCTTGGAAGTGTCAAGAGTCGCAACCTTCTTCTCGAGGTAGTTCTTAGTAACATGGTCACCAAGTTTAGTAGTTTCACCACTGCCTTCTTTCTTGGTTTTAGTGCCCTTGGAGGTATGTCCTTCGTCATCGGAGGATGATGAGGAAGAGGATGAATCGGATTCTTCCTTTTTCTTGCTTGACTTCTTGGTTTTCTTATTCAGTTTGGTGTAGGATTCCTCTTCATCGGAGGAGGATTCCACTTTCTGCTTTTGCTTTCTTCCTTTCTTGACTTTCAAATCGTTGAGTTCTTTCATGAGGGCGGCCATTTGGGCATTCTGCTCATCAATTTGCTTACTTTGTTCATCCAACCTAGTCATGGCTTCGATGAGTTGGGCCTTAGCGTCGTTGATATCGGCCTCGGTGGTAGAAGGAGAAGCAGACATCGTGGCGAAGAACCTAGACGTGTAGCAACCGTGTTAAACCATGATCGAGTCCCAACAAGTCGGCTGAATAGGGTGAATGAAGGCTTTGAAGGTTTGAAGGTTTTGGCCAAAACACGAAAAGACCGAACACTTATCTCGTACGAGACAAGTAGTCTCGCGCGAGACTTCACCACGGAAAGTCACAATTTTCTGATTTTAATCCTAATTTTGGTCGGACGGAAAATCCGTTTTGGGGGTTTCTAAAGTTCAAGAACCAAACCTAGGGACCTAGGGGTCGGAGTAATCCAAAGTAACATCAAGTTTTGTGCAATAATTTTGATGAGAAAATTTTCTCTTTTTAGGGGCAAATCCGAAGGGACAACCGTAGGGACGTTTCCGAAGGGACAATTTCGAAGCGACAATTTATTGATTTCTTTTCCGTGGATTATTGCACAAAACGATCTTGACAAGGGATTACAAGGACTCCAAGATCAAACCGACCGGTCAAGGAGTGTCTTAAAAAGTCAATCTATATGATATGCGGCGATGCAGGGCTGGAAGGCTAGGCTCCCCGCGATATGACAATCTAGGTGGATTGAATACGCGGAGTGGGATGATCCAACTTCGGAGAGACCGGCGACTAGGTGGTTACCGTCATCCGTCCTTAGTGTGGGTCCCGGGTTTATAGAGGGTATGTAGTGCAATGACAGTTATATATGAGTGCGCGTGTGTGAGAGTCAATCTAGGTGATAGATAAAATAGAGAGTTTTTTTTTTTGAAAACGAAAAGAAAAACAGATAGTGGCCGCACCAAGTGGTTGCCTACGTTTCTCCCAAATTAGGAAGACTCAGGCCGTCGTAGTTCCACGTAAAGAGAGAGAAAGAGAGATAAATAATTCAATTTACAACTCCCGAATCCCCAATGGACCGGACTTTAATTAAATAAAACCCAATCGCACGCAGTTCATAAATAATAATCAATTATTTAAATGAAATAAAGATTCGAGTTCCACACCTTAAGGGAGACCTTAAGATGTGGGGACTCTGCAGATAATGAATTCTGGGATCCCCCTTGCATGTTCGGCTCTCGTCTTGGACTATGAGACAAACGGGAGAAATCAAAAAAAAACAACCAGACTGGAAGCCCTATCTCGTGCGAGATAATGATATCTCGTGCGAGATATCTCCCATCTGAGAACAGAAAAAATTCGAATTTTACAAAATAGATTGAAAAACCTCTCTTTTAATTTTGACGCAAGTTTAAGCCTCTTAATTTTCAGTCCCCAGCGGAGTCGCCACTATAGCGTTGTGAGAAAGAATTTTATCTTTTTAGAGTCGCCACCTATATTATTCGTTTGGAAACATAGGAAAACCATTTTGAAAAAGAGATTTGAGTTCGGGGCTTAGGTTATGGAATGGGTAGGTCGAGGAGCATCCATTCCACCCAATCCGGAGATCGGTCTTGCTAAAGAAAAGAGAGGTTTTCAATCTTTTAAAATATATAGAATTGAAGAAAACAAATAAACCCTAATCAATTTCTTGATTAGGAATGTCGGATTGTATGCTTCGAGATCGCCTTCATCGATTGAAGGGACTCTAGGCCAATCCTTTTGATGGGATTACACCACTCTAAAAATCAATAGAGAGATTGAGAAGAAGAGAGTAAAAAGTGAAGGAGTTTACCTAGCGTTTGGGGAGGATTTGATTTAGAACGTGGTTCTAAGACGTCTTCTCGATCGAGAAGTGATTTGGGCAGAGCTTCGACTCAATATGAGAGTCAAGTCTTGATGCGGACAGAGCTTCGCCTTGATGCTAAGCTTGAGCCTTGATGTTCGTCAATCAACGTGGTTGAAGGACGAATTTAGGAGTTGTTTGTGAGTGATTTGAAGGAGTCTTTCGTGGAAAGAAACCAGCAAATTGTGTGTGTTGTGTGGAATTTCGGATCTTTGAAACAGTGGAAGTCACCAAGTATTTATAGGGGTTTAGGAGGTAGAGGTGGAGAGGTAAAACACTCCTAGGAAGCTTCCAGAACTCAATTCTGATTGGAGAACCGGATTAGATGAGGTTTATCAAGAAAAGAGTTTGAAACGGAGAAGGAGAGTGATTTCTGCACATCCTGTCGAGGGGATATCTCGCGCGAGATATGATATCTCGTGCGAGACAAAGCAGTCTGTGGACAATTCTGCCCTCTTCAGTTATTCCGTTAGTCAGATAGGTCCAAAACTAACGAGGTTAGTTAGAAACTTAACGAAACATGACGAAACTGATATGCTTTCATCAAAACATAAAAGAGAGATGAAGAGTAGTGTAATCATGATTTATTGGTTCAGAATGGGGTGTCTACAGAGTCGCCACGCCGTTTTTAGAGGAAAACATTGAAAAACCTGTTTTAAGAGATTTTGAGTCCGGGAGTCTGGTTACGTGTTGGGAAGAACTAGAGAGTTCACCCAACACGCCCCTTTCGGGACTTTCAATCAACATTTGGACAAATATGGACATTCAAAAATGTGTGTGCGATGTGTGTCAACAAGTAAAGTGTGCAAGCCTTAGATTTCATTAATGGTATGGAACTGAATACAACTTGCGAGCCATGATAGGGGGCCGCACCCTTTTTACACGTGATATCTTTTATCACAAGGCAGAAGTCTTGAGATAGTCTGCCCAGGGAGTTCCCTTGTCGTCCGACACAAGTCTTCTCTTAGCGAGGATGTCGGGCGACATAAGGAGCCATGGACAGATTGTCCCTTACAGAGGTAAAGCTACTCTGGAAATGGAAAGATATTTATTGGACTCATTAAAGACACTATTTGAAGGTCTAAAATCAGTCTTGGGATTGACGGGAGTTATCAAAGTCACGATAGACTTTGAATGATACGGATGTCATGAGACATGGAACATCCGATGTTATCCATGTCGTATGACAATCCGCCTTCAATGAATCACACCCAATCAGATCGTAGGCACTCAAATAGGGGCTTATGAGCCACAGAAACGCTTTGGAAAGCTCTGAGTTGCGAAGGGGATGAACTGGACAGATCTGAAGTCCAAGAATAGCTTTACAGCTTTCTGGGATCTCTATGTCGTATGACACAGGATCTCCAAGGAGTCCTATGTCGTCCGACATAGATAGGCCATTTCTGTGCCCTTCAGACTGTTTGTTTCCCTTTTGTTCCTCAAGGCAAACCAGGCATGTTTAGCTACTGTAAGCAGTAATATGACAATAATATATGAGTATAATGAGAGGATCACATGGCTTTAGTGGCCAAAGTGTGATAAATCACATGATTTTGGCCACTTTGAAGTAGCCATCACCACCTAACTCCATGCAAATACGTAAAGATTGAATCTTTATTGATCCTAAGATGACCAAATGTCCAGATCTGAGGTGGGGAGAAGTGAATATTGAAGATTCACTTCTCCACCACCTTTGTCATGCAAAATCCCAATTTCTACATGGTAAGAGAGCAAGTATGCATGCAATGTATATTTAAAGACTTTATTGAAAGGGGAGAGAGGTTTAGTTTATATCTATTGTAGTCCACGAAGTAGAATCACCAATAGTATGGTGTCTACCCCTTCAATCACCAACAAAGGAGGCTTCTTTGGACCTTGGCTTTGAAGTGTATGTGTGTGAGGGGGGAGGTGAGTGTGTGTATGAGTGTATGAAAGAGAGAGAGAGAGAGGGAGACTCTATTTGGACAGAGTTTTCCCTAGAATACTGGTATTCTCTCTAATACTCACTTCTTGGTTCTTTAAAATGATCAGCCATGCCTTCTATTTATAGGCATCCTGACTGAGCTTCCTATATCGGACGATAGGAGCAGTTAAACCGCCTTAGTGGTCCTTGTCGTCCGACAGCGTACATCTTTTGGCCATAATGGGCCGAGTGGCTAGCAGGCCCAATGGATTGATGGGCTGCTAGAATCTTTGGACTCTAATTGTTTTCTTAGCAATTTATGCAAGCCCAAATTTAATTAATTTGAATCCAAAACTTGAGTTCGGATCGGGGTACTCACAGAGCCCCTCGGCGACGTCACTTCCACGGGAAGCGGGGTCGTCGATAAAAAATGAGAATCCCGAGCCGGACACGAATGGCGGGGAAAAAGGTGATCAAGATGGTCAAGTGGCTGGACCTCTTATGAAGAGGATTCCTACGTATCCCGTGGGGGAATCAAGCCGAATCATAGTTCGTTGAGGGTGGGGTGCCAAATGAAAGGCTACGGGTTTTGGTACCCGAAAATTGACTGTTCCAAGGGGAGTCACCCCGAAGATGGGCGTTTGTACCCAAGATTGACTGTTCCAAGGGGAGTCACCCCGAAGATGGGCGTTTGTACCCAAGATTGACTGTTCCAAGGGGAGTCACCCCGAAGATGGGTGTTTGTACCCAAGATTGACTGTTCCAAGGGGAGTCACCCCGGAGATTGACTGTTTCGATGGGGAGTCACCCGAGGATTTGACTTTTTTCTTTGGGAGTCACCCGCTGGGGATGTTGACTTTTTCTTTGGGAGTCACCCGCTGGAAATGTTGACTTTTTTCTTTGGGAGTCACCCGCTGGTCGAACTGTTTTGATGGGGAGTCACCCCGAAAGATATAACTTTTTTCTTTGGGAAGTCGCCCGCTGATCGTGACTGTTTTTAATGGGGAGTCACCCCGAAAGATTATGACTTTTTCTTTGGGAGTCACCCGCTGGAAACGTTGACTTTTTCTTTGGGAGTCACCCGCTAATTTGACTGTGGAAATCTGTGCGGTCTTTCCGGACCGGGTAGTTTAAGGCCGTTCCGGGCCAATTGTGTGCTGTGTTGGAAATCTGTACGGTCTTTCCGGATCGGGTAGTTTAAGGCCGTTCCGGGCCATTGTGTTGTGGAAATCTGTACGGTCTTTTCGGACCGGGTAGTTTAAGGCCGTTTCGGGCCAATTGTGTTGTGGAAATCTGTACGGTCTTTCCGGACCGGGTAGTTTAAGGCCGTTCCGGGCCAATGATCTTGGTAATGATATTGTGAAAAACTGAGAGAGGTGGGTATTTGAACCCAAATGAATTATAGGGACGAGCCTAAAGGGGTGTAGGAACAAGCCTAAAAGGATATAGGAACAAACCTAAAGGGTATAGGCACAAGCCTAAAGAAGTGTAGGAATAAGCCTACGCATAGGAACAAGCCTAGCGAGATATAGGAACGAGCCTATAGCGGTGTAGGAACAAGCCTACGCATAGGAACAAGCCTAGCGAGGTATGGGAACAAGCCCACGCATAGGAACGAGCCTAGCGAGATATAGGAACGAGCCCATAGAAGTGTAGGAACAAGCCTAGCATAGGAACAAGCCTAGCGAGGTATGGGAACAAGCCCACGCATAGGAACAAGCCTAGCGAGATATGGGAACGAGCCCGAAGAGGTGTAGGAACAAGCCTACGCATTAGGAATAAGCCTAGCGAGATATAGGAACGAGCCCATAGAGGTGTAGGAACAAGCCTACGCATAGGAACAAGCCTAGCGAGGTATAGAAACGAGCCTATAGAAGTGTAGGAACAAGCCTATGCATAGGAACAAGCCCAGCGAGGTATAGGAATGAGCCTATAGAAGTGTAGGAACAAGCCTACGCATAGGAACAAGCCTAGCGAGGTATAGGAACGAGCCCATAGAAGTGTAGGAACAAGCCTACGCATAGGAACAAGCCTAGCGAGATATAGGAACGAGCCTATAGCGGTGTAGGAACAAGCCTACGCATAGGAACAAGCCTAGCGAGGTATGGGAATAAGCCCACGCATAGGAACAAGCCTAGCGAGATATAGGAATGAGCCCATAGAGGTGTAGGAACAAGCCTACGCATAGGAACAAGCCTAAAGAGGTATGGGAACAAGCCCAGAATAGGTGTAGGAACAAGCCTACGGATAGGAACGAGCCTAAAGAGGTATGGGAACAAGCCCAAAATAGGTGTAGGAACAAGCCTACAATAGGTGTTCGAGATTAACTCAAAAGGATTGCGAGATGAACTCTATGACTTGAAATGACTTTATCTGAGAGAGTAATGATGATTTGCAGGTGAATGAGATATGCTTTCATACCTGTGCTGTGCTTACCTGCGAGGGTTGTGCGCACGAAGATCACTTGAAGTGATTGGCTGACTTTGGAAACATTCGTCAGGTAGAACACGAACTTTGCGGTTGATATTACCGTTTCAAGACGGGCTCTGCTATTAATTTGCCGTTGCGAGACGGGTATTGCTGATGAATTGCCGTTGCAAGATGGGCTGTTGAGGACTTGCCCATTGCCAGACTGGCTGCATGATGAACATTGCCGGTGCGAGACAGACTTTTGACGATGATTTGCCACTTCAAGATGGACTTCTGATTCATTTGTCATTGGAAGACGGGCTTTTGATGATGATGGTGAGGATGATCCTTTCCAGCCCCTGCTTGCCGCAGTACCCCAGTGGCGCGGACATTATGGTGAGCCTCGACCTTGGGCCCAGTATGAGGATGATGATGATTCGGATGGCGAGATCCACGAGGTATAGGAGGGTGGCGGCGACGGCCAGGAGCATATTGGCTCTGAGGAGGAGGTAGGCAGCGTCCAAGATGACAGCGGCTCTGAGGAGGATGATTCCGAGTCGGAGTGATCGCGGAAATCCCCTTTTGTCATGCTTTGGACTCTTAGATAGAGAGAAGGAACAATGCATGCACTAATCTATTGCTTCTCACTTTGTAAAATAAAATCTTTGTATTTTGCAACTAATGCATTCCATTGATAGCATCTAGACTTATTTGTTTATATGTATTAGTCCGTCCCAAGAAATGGCAAGAAGGATGGCATTTGTTGGGGGTTGGTGATGTATTTGGGTGCAAAGTGTGTCAAATCCTCTCCCATGCGGCTGTTGAGTAGGGAGAATGGATATAGAGTTTTGGGCTGCTTTGGACAGGTTTTGAGCAAGTATCGGATCGCCGATGGGGTGCTGCAGATGCAGCCCGGTTCGACGTCGGTGGATGGTCACGTTCTTCGACTTTCTTGGGAAACTAGCCCCGGCATTTGTAAAAGGACAACTTCGCCAAAGGCAAATTCCAAAGAGCCACAAAGAAATTTCCAAAGTTCATCTTCAACCTTGGCATCATCGCCCAGATCCAATATTTGGCCCAAAATGGAATGTTATGAAGAGAGGTCTAATAAAATCCTGTTACAGGCATAATCATCACGCGACCCAGGAGGCACCTATATTTCCAGACCTTAGTCAATCAGTCACAGACTTGGAAATATATGCGTGCAGGGGCACATTTTTTGAAAAGCGGGAATGAATCCCGAATTTGTGTATGACACACTTGCTTTGGGTTTGACTCTTTTGAGAGAGTATAAACACGACAAGGTGTGGAAAAGTGTTTGGAAGCCCCTGCTGACAGAAAGACAGTGTTTGGCTCTATTTCCCTATGACGGAGAGAGAGAAGACTTGTCGAGACACTTGAAAACTTGTCTTATTCATGATGATCACAAAGCTGCTTAAAACCCTTTATTGATGTTCGGGTTATTCAAACACTAAGTCTGATATGAGCAAACATTTTGATTAATCACAAGGAGAAAACCAACGGATATCGAGATCAAATTCGGAAGGATGGAAAGTGTATAGGAACGGTCCTTGATGAGACCGAATTTTCTGAGATTTATTTGTGATTTCGACCGGACCAATTATGGTTGCCTACGTTCCCCTCCATGATGAGGAGCTCAGGTCGCCGTAGTTCGGGTGAGTCCCGATTGAAAGAATGAATGTGAAAACTTGAGATTTGGAGGACCCTCAAGGATTTTGAGAATTGGGGGGATTGAAGATCATGTCCCCTTGGAGTGTCCATGAAAGACACGGACGCGAAGCCCCAGTGGGACATCCGCGGCAAGTGTTTGAGGAGAAGAAATGAAATATGCTCACATGAAGTGTCGAATGAGTGGATTGAATTTGCATAATCTTAGATTGATGATTTTTAGAGCCAAGACGGATTTGACTCTGATTTAAGCAAGCAATGAAGCATTAATCTGATTTAGATCTCGAAGTTATCATAATGAAATTGCTATCCGGTAGGGACTGTAGTTGGGTTTTCGGGCTTCGATCGGCCATCGGGTGATTTGGAATGTCATGACCTCTTAAGATGAGAGGTCGGCTAGGCCTTTTACTGACTGAACCTCTAAAAATGAGAGGTTGGCTTGCGGGGATGTGTTTGGGAAATCTACGGCGAGGAAGATTGATTTCAAATTTTGACTTTGGCCAAAGGCAAGGGTAATGGTAAAGGGAATATCCTCTAAAATTGAGAAGATGGCTTGGAATTGGTTTTTAAGGTGATGGTGAGAGGAAGTCCAAGCTATCGAGAGCGGGCTTTTTTTTTTTTTTTTATCATGGGAGAGCTTCTCGAGAAGTCGAGAATTTTTTGCTGAATTGTGAGGATTTAAAATCCTTCTTTTTAGAATTTGGAAGGCCTCTTTGAGGAGTTGAGGATTATCTTTCCTTCCTTCATGACTTGAATATTTTATGCATTGCCAACTCTCGAAGCTAACTTCTTGACATTGCTTGGATTTCTCTCAGCAAGGAGGAAAGGTGATGGCTAGATGGGGTTTCAAAACACGCCGATCTTGAAATGAAAGGATATTGTTTGGTGAGGGTGAGGTAATGGCTTTCCTATGGGTGAAAGGCTTCAACCGCAATCCCTACCGGATGACCTAAACGAAATTAAGTTTTTGTTGCTTGCTTAAGCTTTAAATGAGAAAGATTGATGCAAATTCTCGATCAACGAAATGGTGAGGATAATGAAAGAGCTGTGAGCATATGAAATGCAAGATGGGGAGTTGGTAAGCCCCAATTTGAGAAGGATATTAATTGATTTTCTCACTTCGATTAATTTAAACATGAGTTATTTCAAAGCATTAGCGATTGAGCAGCAAAGGTGATCATCTAGGATAAGACCATTCCAATTAATTGTAACGTGGGTGGGCAAGTGATGTCTCGAGTCTAGCAGGAAAAGAAACAAAGACTTTTATTATTAGAAGAAAAAACTAGTCCAACGTGGACTTGACAGACTCTTGTCCGATAAAGGACATTTATCAAAGAAACAAACAGACAATCTAGATCCTACAAAGACTGATTGACTGTATTAATATTGGATGGGAGGGCCCTGGGTTCTGGTGAAGATTACGGAAGTGGATTGGTAATCACATTGGGGCGAGGAACCTTCTCGATCTTCCCCTCATCAATAAGCCTTTGGATGAGCAGCTTTAAAGGGACGCAGTCATTGGTAACATGTCCAGGGTACTGATGGTAGAGGCAAAACTTGCTAGTGTCCAGATTGGGGTTTGCCTTGACCGGGTTGTAATTATCCAGAGGCTTGATCAACCCATCCTTTACCAAACCATTAAATGCCTCCTCAATTGGCATCCCCAAATCATCGAATTTCTGTCGTTGAGGCCTTCCTCCACCACGGCCAGATAACTGGCTCTTCTTCCCTTGAATGTAGTTGACGGTGTTAGAGACAGCAGTTTCTTTATCCTTTGGAGCGAAAGGGGTAGAGCTTGGAACAATGGAATAGGTAGCATTCTCGCTTTCAGCCCCTGCACTCACCATTTCTCGCAGATTCGGGTAGTACCCCCGGCCAATGGCTTCCCTAACTGATGGCTTGACACATGAAAGGAAGATGGACTTCTCGTCAGAGAGGGGAATTGGGCGAGCCAACTCATTAAGCTTCTTGTTCCACCTCTTATAAAAGTCTGTTACAGGCTCATCGTGCCTCTGGATGGTGCCGATCAAATCACTACGAGTGGTGTACCACTCGACACTTCCTTTGTATTTGTCCAAAAAGGCATCACTGATCTGGGACCACGTAGCCCTCGCTTCTGGTTTAAGACCTAGGAACCATCTCAAAGGAGAGTCATCGAGGGATAAGTGAAAGTAAAGGGCTAGCATCTCTTCGGTGGCCCCTTTGGCACCCATTGACATGATGTAGCTGTTCATGTGAGTTTTAGGGCATGTGGAGCCTTCAAACTTAGTTATGGGGGGCATCTTAAAGTTCTTCGGGAGGGCCTTAGAGTCCTTAAGCTCTACAGAATTGACCACGTCTGACCCGAAAGTCATCTTGTGCAACTGTTCTTTCACATACTTCAACTCTTCCTTCAAACTCGAAACTTCGGAAGATGGGGGTCGTCCCATAGTCGGAGCTACTGTTGAGGATGGTACTGGGAATTCTTGCGTGGGCCTAATTGGCAAGGCAACCGGAGGAAGACCAAAAGTGTTGGGTATGCTGTCATTGCTGTTCACTAAGCCAACTGGGCTGGGGATCTTGTTTTCGTACATGTCGTAACCATTGAATTGGACATCGGGATTCCGGGGCCCGAACTGTACTGATTGACTGCCGAACTGGCCATAGGCAGGGGACCTGATACCGGTGTATGGCACTGAATACGGGGTGGAACCGTACAGATGTTGGGTGAGAGGGGAACAAACCGCCGGCTGAGGGATGTTGTT
This sequence comes from Adenophora triphylla var. japonica, assembly GCA_022495995.1. Classification (NCBI taxonomy): domain Eukaryota; kingdom Viridiplantae; phylum Streptophyta; class Magnoliopsida; order Asterales; family Campanulaceae; genus Adenophora; species Adenophora triphylla. Next base: position 13,540 of record JAFEMH010005235.1, on the reverse strand, counting down.
TTGGAATTGGGGTTGTGGATATTGCGGGATCTGATCCTGGCAAATTTGGCTTCCTGACATGCGATAACCGCTCTGTTGCTGATTGGACTGATCATGAGGAGCCATAAATTGACCACCAAAAGTTGGGTTGGACGGCTGACCCGTGCTGTTATACGGACTTTGACCCCGAGTCCCAAACTGATTCTGAGTATACCCAAACGGCCCTTGATTGACACCACTGGGTTGCTGACCCTGCCCGAGCTGGTTCTGGGGGTAAAACATAAACTGGTCCTGAGCACCGACCTTTGGTAAGGAGCTTGATTCGCCCCTCGACCCGTATTGCATACCATGAGTAGATACTGGGATAGGGGGAGGTCTTGACATACCCCCATGAGTTGGCATCGAGAGGGAGCCAGGCACACCATAGGAGACTGGTGGGGGCATATTGTGAAGGCTTGGCCCAGGTGAGGATGGTGGAACAAAGCCAGTGCCGGTGATAGTGACATCGGGTTCCTCCCTGATTTCTTCGTACGACCCATCGGGGTGACGGATTACGGCAACGCCTTGCATGCGCATTACTTCGACATAGCGAGCCCAACCGGCTTCCTCATGGGCACGAGAGGCTTCGAGAGCAGCGCGGAGAGAAGCTTCTTGAGAGAAGTTGAAACCTGGGTGAGGGTTTACAAACGGACTTCCCGGGGGTGTCATGTGAGGACCCATGCCATAACCACTGCTAGGAGAGGCATTTAGAGCTGTGTTCGGCCCCGTGTTCTGGCCTTGATCTGGCCCTATACCCTGACTGACATTCTGATTCTGAGCTGGATCAACACTTGCATTCGGACCCAAACCCGCTGAGACTTGCGAATCTGCCATTTCTGAGACTGCTGGAAACGAACCCCTGACTGGAGAGAAACTGATTAACCGACCACCCGGAATTCTGACCCAATACTTGCTCGCTGAAAGGGGGAGATAATGGCTTTAGGTGGTGTGATGATGTGCCACCAAAATTTTTCCGAAAGGGTTTTTCTTTTGAAATTTTTCGTTTCTTTGAAAAAACCAATCGAAAAAAGACCGGAGTCGCCACGCCATTTTTGTTTTAAGGGCCAAAACTTTGAAAAATGCCCAAGGTCAGAGATTTGGGTTCGGAGGTCACGTTACATGCCGGGAAGGACGTTAGTGTGCACCCGAAATGCCTCGTAAAACGAGTCTTCCAAGCTAAAAACCATTTGTTGTGAGTGTGTGTGTGTGTGTGCATGTTACTTTGGCCAAAATAAGTTGAAACTGAGGAAAGTAAAAATTGGGACTTCTTTATAAGACTTTGGAAAGATCCCATAATTTTTGATGTGATTTTTGGGTTGAGTTTTTGGACTCAAAATATTTTTGGAAGTTGGAAACCACTTCTGCCAGAATGAAAAAGGCAGTGGACACTTAATTTTGAAATGGATTTAAGGGCTTCAAAAATTCATAATCTGAGAAAACTCAGAGAATGAAAGTTGTTCCAGACACCTCAAATAAGATTTATGTGAAATAATTTTTCATTTTGGAGAAGATTTGAGGACCCAAAACCTTCTGGAAATCTCAGATATGAGATCTGGACTTCCAGAGACTGATGAACTGACCTTCAACAGAAAATTTGAAAAATGGGGTTTTACTCACGAAAAAAATAAATTAAAAATATTTCTGGAAATCTCTGGATGTTGGCTACAAAAAGTGTTTTGTAGTAAACACCAAATTCCAAGTTTATCTGTGTCCAAAAAATTAGACCATGGACTGGGGTCTTAGAAAATTGCTACTGGACAGCAACTTCTCAAGAAAGAAAAACATGATTTTAAAGGGGGTTTGGCATCCATGCTTGTCCCCATTTCCCTAGGTTTTGATTAGTGATCACTTGACATTTTAGTGGTGAATCAACTATATCAAACCATCCTTGGGGTACATTAGGACTAAGCACTTCATTTGCTTGGGAAGGGGAATTTTATCCTTTGAAAATGAGATTTGATGTATGAAAATGATTTTTAGGGTTTTGAAAATGTGTTTTCTTTGCAAGTAAGTAAGAACACTTTGAAAATAATGTTGATCCTTGTAGAAGATCATCCATGGAGATGAACTTCCATGGTGATCTTCTTGGATCTAAGACAAGAAGATGAATGAACTACATTTTGTAGCTTGAAAATGCATGCATGGATGAATTTTAGGGTAAGGAGAGGGAGGTTATACCTATCTTCCTTGTGTTTTGTGTTTGAAGGCTTGAATGTAAGAGTGTTTAAGGCTTGGATATGAGAGTGTTTGAGTGAGTGTGATTTTGGGTGAATAGTTGAGAAAAAGGTGACAATTCTTAGAGAATTCTCACTGTTTTCTCACTATTTTCGCCAAGGTGCAGTTGCAAATTGTGTTTTTTCTTCTTTTATTTCTGAGACTGAAGGCCTCAATTTATAGCCCTCTGAAAAATCAAAACCATCCGCGCGGATATGTCCTTCAGCGTGCACTGTTCATTAATTACAGCTTCAGGCTTTGGACACAAGGAATATTATTTTGAAAATTCAAATTAGGCAGCCAGTTTTTGTTCCAGCAGCTTCTATTTTTGGTTTATGACTATTTCTTTTGCTTTTTTGATTCTTTTCCTTGGTTTATCTTTTTTTGGCAATCCCTAATCTACCCTTACTTGGTTAGAAATGTTAGGAATTGTTAGGAATGTTATAACGTCCGTTAATTTTCTAACGAAAATACTAACAAGCTCAAATTGGAGCACTTACAGTAGCCCCTCGGCGACGGCGCTTTCGAAGGAAGCGGGGTCGTCGATAAGAGTAAGGCTCCATATTTGGCAGGATGATCGAGTGGCTGAACCTATTTAATAGGCTACCTACGTATCCTTAAGAGGAATCAAGCCGGCCGTAGTTCGGGTCTTTGACCCTGGAGATGATGGGGTTTTAGGTGCCTCGAACCTGATGAAGCGGATTAACGATCGGTTCTTTGGAAAGAAACTCTGCTGGGGATAGGAGATGACCATTTTCGGTCTGATGGCTATCCGCTCTGCTGGGGATAGGAATGACCATTTTCGGTCGGATGGCTATCCGCTCTGCTGGAGATAGGAATGACCGTTTTGGGTCGGATGGCTATCCGCTCTGCTGGGGATAGGAATGACCATTTTGGTCGGATGGCTGAACCTAATGATAGGCTACCTACGTATCCTTAAGAGGAATCAAGCCAGTCGTAGTTCGGGTCTTTGACCCTGGAGATGATGGCGTTTTAGGTGCCTCGAACCTGGAGATGATGGCGTTTTAGGTGCCTCGGACCTTGAAGATGATGGCGTTTTAGGTGCCTCGGACCTTGAAGATGATGGCGTTTTAGGTGCCTCGGACCTTGAAGATGATGGCGTTTTAGGTGCCTCGGACCTTGATGATGGCGTTTTAGGTGCCTCGAACCTTGATGATAGCGTTTTAGGTGCCTCGAACCTTGATTTGAAATGGCCTTTCGGTGGACTTTGTCTGCTGCCGAAGGAGAGGGTGACCGTTTTGGTCGAGGGGCTGGACCTAATGATAGGCTACCTACATATCCCTAGTGGGAATCAAGCCCTTTCGTAGTTCAAGATTTACTCGAGATTCCGTTGGCTTTTGGGATTCCGTTAACTTTGCTGGGGATTTTGTTAGCCTTTGCTGGGGAAAAATCAGACGTATTCGTCGGGGAAATCGGTCTTACGTTTTACTGCCGGGGAATAATTTTGATGAAAGAAACGGGATTCCGTTATCTTTCTCGGGGAAATCGGACTTACGTTTTACTGCTGTCAAATGATTTTGATGAAAGAAACGGGATTCCGTTAACTTTCTCGGAGAGATCGGACTTACGTTTTACTGCCGTTTGAATGATTTTGATGAAAGAAACGGGATTCCGTTATCTTTCTCGGAGAAATCGGTCTTACGTTTTACTGCCGTTTGATGATTTTGATGAAAGAGACGGGATTCCGTTATCTTTCTCGGAGAGATCGGACTTACGTTTGACTGCCGTTTGATGATTTTGATGAAAGAAACGGGATTCCGTTAACTTTCTCGGAGAAATCGGACTTACGTTTTACTGCCGTTGAAGATTTTGATGAAAGATACGGGATTCCGTTATCTTTCTCGAGGAAATCGGACTTACGTTTGACTGCCGGGGAATAATTTTGATGAAAGATACGGGATCCCGTTATCTTTCTCAAGGAAATCGGTCTTACGTTTGACTGCCGTTGAAGATTTTGATGAAAGATACGGGATTCCGTTATCTTTCTCGGGGAAATCGGGCTTACGTTTGACTGCCGTGGGTGATTTTGATGAAAGATACGGGATCCCGTTATCTTTCTCGGGGAGATCGGACTTACGTTTGACTGCCGTCGAATGATTTTGATGAAAGATACGGGATCCCGTTATCTTTCTCGGGGAGATCGGACTTACGTTTTACTGCCGTCGAATGATTTTGATGAAAGATACGGGATCCCGTTATCTTTCTCGGGGAGATCGGACTTACGTTTTACTGCCGTTGGTAATGATTTTGATGAAAGATACGGGATCCCGTTATCTTTCTCGGGGAGATCGGACTTACGTTTTACTGCCGTCGAATGATTTTGATGAAAGATACGGGATCCCGTTATCTTTCTCGGGGAGATCGGACTTACGTTTTACTGCCGTTGAATGATTTTCTTGAAAGGGGGTTGACTTTGGTTAACTTTGGCTAACTCTGTTAAGTCTATGATCAAATTGCAGAGCTCTGGATTTTTAAAGGGCAAAAAGGTTATTTTGACCCTTCAATCGTGTCCGCGCGGAGGGGATTGCAAGTCAGATTGGTTTTTTAAAAGGCCGTGGCCTTTTCTTCTTCCCCTTTACAGTTTTTGAACGCCGACGAGGGAGAGGGAGAGCAGAGCCGCCATTGTCGACCCTAGAAGCTTCGAAATCTTCCGTTTTTCTTCGATTTTCGAGCAATGGAACACGCGGGAGTAGCTATTCAAGGCCAAGGACGCGGCCCGGTAGCGGAGAGGCGATTGGAGCTTGTCCGAATGAGGAGGCACTATTCTCTTTCGCAATCGATTGCGGAGGAGCATTACCCCGATGCGTGGCAACATTGGGCCACTGATCCGAGTCTTCGCACGGTATATTTCGAATCTTTTCGATCCCTTTGTCGATTTCTCGCTTGAAATTGATTTTTTGGTGATTTTTGATTTTTTTTTTTTGAGAATTCCGAATATCAATGTTCTTGGCCTTGGATTTTGATTTTGATGCTTTGCATGTTGTAATGAGTATATGGGTAATGCATTTTGCTTGAAAAAAGAATTGGCATTTTTGCCAAAAAAAAAAATTTGAAATATGAGACTTTGATGAAAAATTTCCCGGAATTGGGACGGACTTTTTTTTTGTGTTGCAATGTAGGATTCTTGCAATGTTGATATGAATGTGTGCATGCTCTTTTTTTTTGTAAAAAGTATGATGATGAATTATTTTTTTTTGCAATAAGATGATGATTCCATGAATGACATGTATGCATGTTATTTGATGAAAATGGGACGGAGTTTTTGCTTCCGTTGACTCCTTGTGTGAATGTAGGAATTTTTGAGATGACGGATGAATATGCATGATATGAATGCACATTTTTTTTTTGAGAATGTGATTTTCTATGAAAAGTGGGACGGATTTTTCGTTCCCTTTGATTGAATGACTGATTTGAAAAAATTGTTTATGTATGCTATTTCATGAAAAATGGGACGGAGTTTTTGCTTCCGTTGAATGAATGTATGCATGTTATTTTATGAAAAATGGGACGGATCTTTTGCTTCCGTTGACTCCTTGTATGAATTTTTTTTTTATGTATGAATGAATGTTGATTGGGATTTGGTGAAAACTGCTTTCTTTTGTGCAAGAAAAATGGGGCTAGGTTCATTGCATGCTGTTATGCTGCCGAATTTTCTTCAAAATTTTATGTCTATGATGCATGTGCATGCTCTTTTTTTTTATTTTAATGCAATTTTTTTTTTTGAATGCAAATTTTTTTTTTTTTGACTTTTTCTCTTTTTTTTTTTCAATTGCAGGGTGGAGATCGCTTTGTGACGCAGCAGTTGAACAAGATGAAGACTCGGGGATCAGTGGAGTCTGTGATTGGTTTATGGGACCGGCTTCCAGATATGGGCAGAGGAGCGATGATGAGTCCTAGACAGATCGTCGTTGAGACTGGCTTGTACGAGTTCATTGAGTGCTTGAGGGGGTTGGTCAAGTTTCCCAAGAGCAAGGGTCTGGTCTTCGCTTTGGCACAGCACTGGTGGGACGTGACCCACACATTTCACTTCTCATGGGGTGAGGCGACGGTTACGCCTTCCGACTATGCTGCGATCACGGACTTGTCCTTTAATGGACGCAGCATTGAGTGGAGAGACGGCTACAGCGATCAGGATCTGCAGGCCCTGCTAGGATTTTCCCCTATTCCCAAAAAGGGGATGGGTATGGAGTACGCTGTGGTTGAGGGAAAGATTGTGGAGATCATTGGGAGCTACGAGGCTGGAGATGAGAGGATAGGCGCTGAGCAGATTGCTAGGGCCTTTTTATGGTTTGCTTTTTCGAGCACCCTTTTTGGACATGCCGAGGGGACAACTGTCTTTGCTTTGCTGAGGTCCTTGGAGGACGTGGGGATGGCCGGAGAGATATCTTGGGGAGAGGCAGGGCTGGCAGAGCTCTATTTCGCTCTAGATCGGTATAGCCGGAAGGCTGTCAGTTCCTTGACATGCTTCGAGTTCCCTCTGGAGGTATAAGCTTTCCTTTTGCTTTCCCTCTTTTCTTTGAGCACGTATCTTTTTTCGCACTTCATTGATGTGATCTTTACCTTTCGCAGGTATGGGCGTTGGAGTTCTTTCACGTCACGATGTGGCGACAGACGGAGGAGTACGTCGGGCGTATCCCGGCCATGCGTTCTGGTCCAAGTTTGCCGGGAGAAGAAGGGTTCCAGAGGGCGCACGACCCTCGAATACGAGGGGCCACTGCCTTTGACGAGGGGCGAGACGGATGAGGAGACGATATTTTATCCACAGGATCGTTTCGATGTGGCGCGGGCGAGGCGGCGAGGTATGGACCGTGCGGCGGAGGATTTTGAGGGGCTTGACTTGCGACGTCTATTATGCGGGGAGAGGGTGACGCGCCGGCATGGCGTGGGTCGCCTCTGTTGACACCGATGGAGCCTCCTGCCGATATGATGCACCCTAGTGAGAGATGCGTGACCTGGGAGGATTACCGGGCGGCGGCACTTCTCGGCATTCGTGGCGATTGAGCCGTATCCGGTATTTGTCTTGAGGAGGCGAGGACGCCCCGGGTTCTTGATAGAGAGAGGTTAGGGGTCCGCGGTACCCTCGGACGGACTTTTCATATGTCCGGGATGGGGTCCGATTGAGGGTGCGAATCCCTCGGCTGAGCGGCTTCCACGAGCTTTCCGGCCTCGTCCGGGTATGAAGAGTATGGCTTCTCCTTCCCACCTCTTTTTTGCTTGTCTTTTCTTTTCTTTCTGTCATCATTTTCGCTTCAAGCTGTTTCGACGCTTTTGCTTTCGTGCGGTTTCGGAGGTGGTCGTGGAGAAGGCGACGAAGCGGTGATCGGGGCTAAGAGATTCATCGGGAGGATGGTGGCTTGTGGAGCCCCTCGGGCTAGAGCGAGGCGACCACGGCCGGCGCACGTCGGGCGGGAGGCTTCCCTATCCCTTCAGAGACTTCCTCCGAGACTCCTCTTTCTCCTCTCCTTGATCCCCGCGTGGTACTACCTTCGGATCACGTCATTCTCGGAGATCCTTACGGGCAGGGACACGTCTGGAAGCATGGTGGATCTTCTTCGCACGTCCAGGAGTCCGACGCATTCACCTTCGGATATGATTTCTTTGCGAGATCTTGGCTTGCCCTATCCAGGCGTCTTAGGTTGGTCTGGCGAGCCTTCTTCCGGGGACGAGGATGATGATTCTGAGCCCGAGACATTCATGGCTACAGAGGAGGCGGGCCCGAGCCGCAAGAGGGACCGGGGGGAAGGCCCAGCCACCGAGGATTCCGATTGACTGATTTCCTGAGACTGATTTTTTTTTAGATTGATTTTTGAGACTGAGATTGTATTTAGACAGATACAGTTTATTTTTATGCACATTTTTTTTTTTTGCTTTTCTTTTTTCTCTTTTTTTTTTTGGAATGTAATAATCTAGGATTATTGTTACCTACTTTTTTTTTTTTTGATGTTTGTTTTTTTTTATGCAATGCTGTATGAATGCAATGTTGCATGAGCCTTGGTTTTTTGGCAAGGGTGTAGATGTTTGGTGTATGGACTGGTTTGGACAGGCTTTGGCTGGGACAAAATATTCCTTTGTGGTGCGACGGTTTGGGTGTTTGCAAAAAAAAATTTTGGTAGCAATACTATCCGCGCGGACGGGAACTGCATCGACATTGTCCTTTAATTTTGCTCCAGATCTGGTTTTCCCTCATTTCAAATTCAAATACCTTCTTCAACAGCCAGTTTAAACAGCCATTTTCGGGGAGAAGGAGAGAAAAACCATGGAGAGAGTTGTGAGCATGCGAAATCCACCCAAATTGTCCCAAAACTCTCAAATGCAATTCTTCACCATGTTTAAAGAGTGGTCTCGGGAGATCATGCATGAAAGGAGGTCATTCTTTGAAGAAGGGTACAAGGTGAAGTGTTTATGGTCCCTCAAAGAATTGGTTCCGGACTACGACCTCTTGAGAGCTTCTTCATCATTTTGGGATACTAGAAGGCATGTCTTTTGCCTTTCTTACAATGAGATGGTCCCAACTGTTGAAGAATTTTGGGCCTTGCTTGGTGGTCCCGAGGTGGAGGAGATTGCAATCCCTTTGCCCGGAGGAGCCTCTTTTGTTGACAGATTGTGCAACCTCCTTCATCTTTCCCCGGAGGAAGCACAAGGTATGATCTGTGGTCCCGATCATTTTAACATTTCTGGTCTCCCTGATAGATTTAGGGGCTTAGGCTTGCTTGACGATGCCTATTGGGATGCATTTGCACTTTGCATGTTCGGGACCTTGTTCATGGTTTATTCTTTTGGGATCTGTCATCGGTCTCTGCTGGATATTGTTGTTCATTGTCGCTTGGGCAGAGATGTTGTACCTTTGATCTTGGGAGAGACTTTTCATGCTCTCGACAGGCTGGCTACCGGGAGACGGTATATGCACGGGGGCAGCCCGTTTCTCTTGACCCTGTGGTTGATGGAGCGTTTGGGGGTTCTTCGGGAAACTTCTGATATGATCAAGCCTTGGACATTCGCCAGAAGAGGGGTTGCTGTAGATTTTGATGATCAGGGCTCGTGGGAGCATTGGATGGTGGTCGCCGGGGAGGAAGATATCGAGATGGTCGGTGCCTTGTTGGCGGGTGGAGACTCGCGAGTACTTCGGGACGGGTCTCATGTGGTCATGCTTAGGGGCTTTCTCGGTCCGGCTTCTACATTCGGCTTTAGTTACGAGACGGTTCGGCTTGGAGCGGAGTTCCTTTGGAGGACTTTGATGATATAGCCACCGGGGTGGTGGCTTACGCTTCTATGGATGATCCCTCGGTGTTTCCATTTCTTTCCAGAGCATGGAGGTATGACGTCTTTCCTTCTCGGGTTATCCTCGGGCGTCGAGACACTGTGTTCTTGACCACTTGGTACTGGATTGGTACGAGAAGGCATTTGGAGAGACTCGAGGTGGCTATTTTGAGGCGGCGTGAGGCCATTGTGGGTGCGGAGGACTGACGGTTTCGGAGAGGAGGAGGGCCGAGGCGAGGGCCAACCCTCATGATAGGAGCGGAGATGTTGTGACCGACTATGAGGCTTATGTCAAGAGACGGAGAGGAGGACTCCTATGCTACTCAGGCTAGGCTACGGGGAGATGAGAGATGATGCTAGGGCTACTAGGGCCCTGACGGAGCCGGTTTGATAGATCCTGTTCCTATACCAGAGCTTGGTAGGAGGAAGACCAACATTTTTCCTGTTCAGAAGAAGAAGACTCGAAGGGGAAGAAGAGGGGAGAGGCCGATGCGAGTGGCGTGGAGTGACCTTGAGGTTTAGAGTATCCCTTTCTTGTCGTAGCAGACACATTAGTTTGATTATGTATCTTAGTTTTCTTTTAGCGAGGTTGCCGGTTGTAGGAATGAGCCGGGCTTAGACTCATCAAAAAGCTTTTTAACTTGTAATGAATATGTGAATTGCTTTAGAGTTTTCGAGACAGCTTTCATGGTGATCGGTGTATTGATGTCAAAGTATGACTTTTATTTGTGCTTTAGATCGAACCGTTTCCATTTGCCTACGTTCCCTTCGGACAAAGGGCTCAGGTCTCAAGTAGTTCGACACAGTCGATTTTGTTGTTTTTTTTTTTTTGTTTTTTTTTTTGTTTTTTTTTTTGTTTTTTTTTTTTTTGTGTTTTTTTTTGGTGCAACCCTGTTTTTACCTAGGCCGCCCTTTTCGGGTTTTTCAACCTAGTTGGGTATTACTCTTTTAGCACTCTTTTTCTCTTTTTTTTTTGTTTCTTTTTTTGACTCGGTGTTTTACGCGTAGTATCTGCGCGACTTGTCACCATTCACTTTGGGTGTACAAAGGGATTTCCGTCGAGGTCATGCAAGTTGCATGGCTCCTCAGGAGAAGATCTTTTGGACATATGGCCCGACCCAGACGAGGCTCCCATTTGCCGAGGGGGTTGACACGGACCAGGGGCTTCTCTTTCAAAACGAGATCACCTTCTCGGATCTCCCGATGCTTTACTTTCTTGTCGAAGGCTCTGGCCATTCTTCCTTGGTAGGCTCGGATGTGTTCCATGGCTTTCAATCGTCGCTCATCTAGGAGGGCCAATTCATCATGGCGACTTTGGAGCCATTCGACCTCGTTGATCTGGCTTTCCAACAGCACACGGAGTGAGGGGATTTCTAGCTCGATTGGGAGTACGGCTTCCATCCCGTAGGTGAGGGCAAACGGTGTCTCCCAGTTGCCGTTCGACGGATGTTACGTAGCCCAGAGTGCCGAGTGTAGCTTCTCGGGCCAATCTCGCCTCGGACAACCATTTTCGGATAATGTTTTCGAGTCTTGTTTGCTTTGCTTCGACGGCTCAGTTGGTTTGGGGCCCTGTAGGGAGATGACTTGTGACGGGTTGTAGAATTACGCGGCGGCCTTTCACATTCCCCTTCGAAGTGGGATCCCTTATCTGAGATGATTTCGGCTGACAACCCGTATCTGCATATGATGTTTTCTTTGATGAAGAGGGGTACTTCCTTTGAGTTGAGGATTTTGTAGGGTTTTGTAGGGCATCCTTTTCAGTTCCTTCGAAGAAATTACCAATCTGCGTCTCTTTAGGCTCTTCCGCAGTTCCCAGATTCACACTCGTCAAAATCTCTTCGACAGCTTGGGCTCGATTTTCCTCTTTCCGGACAACCTGCTTTAAAGATTTTTGTTCTCTTTTTTTTTTTGTTTATTTAATGTGTCTGCTTCTTTATCTAATGAATTATTATTAAATGTTTTTTTTTTAAATTATTAATTGGTTTATCATTAGTTAAAGTGGCAATCAAGGGATACTCAGAAAGGTTCGTCATTTCATTAGGAACGAAAGGAAATACAGCATTTGCTACAGACTCGTAGTCTTCAGGCGTAGGGCCATCGGACGACCCTAGAGACTCGACCTTAACAATGAGAGACTCGGAGGACTCTTCCTAGATTGACACAAAGGGGTGGGAGACCAATCCAGGCTTGGTGATCATTTCTTCTTTGGTCGCGGACGGAGCTGAGAGAGTTTCCCAAATTCTCTTAGCTGGCGTTCTTCTTGTTAGTGGCCTCATGACTCGGGGAGCTGCATCTCGTTTACATGTTTCCTTCCTCAGATCCTTCGCTACCATCTCTTTGGCTCGAGCTGAAATCAATCGCCAATTCTGGAACACGGATCTCTTCCCCAGAATAGCTGCCTGCATAATTGGACCATCCCGATCATCTGAAAAGACCTGTGGCTTTGGCTTACGGCACGGTCAATTCAAACTCGGGTTTCGGACCTTCTGGGGCGGTAGGAATTGTGGTTGTGAGCTTCTCCGGCTGTTCCACTAGGCTTGGCACGCCTTTGAAAGTGTACTCGCTCTTCGTATGGTAGTGGTAGCCTGGTATCTTGGGTAGGTCCGGAAAGCATTCTACGGGCCACGGGTTAGCTTTGGCTCCCCTGAACTTGTTGAGGCTATCCTGTAGCTTATTGCCACCCTTGTAGGAGTGGGCTCTGTGATGTTACCCATTTGTGTGTGGGACCCTTTACAAAGTAGTCGGCCAAATTAGGACTGAAAGGGAGAGATTTAGGGTCGTCGGCAGGGACCCTTCTGTGATAGCTTCTTTCCTTGTAGAGCAAATCCTTTTCCTTTTGCGGTGTCCGAGGAGGCCTCATATCCCGGGCCGTGGCGAGTTTTCTGTCCTTTCACCTCGATGAGTTTGTGAGTTCCTTGTTGGTGCTTCCCGGACCAAGGCCGGGTAGATAGCTCATCTTTCTCATCATTTTCAAGATGGGAGGGATTTTATCCGGGTGATTGTCGGATCTATGTTGCACACTTGGGCTTTTGGAGGCTCGGCGCGAAGCTGTTAGCATGAGACCTTCCTCGTCATGTTTGATTTCGAGAATGGGTATTCCACACATATCCGTGCCCTCAAGGTGACTAAATCCCCATAAATGGTTGTCGGGTCCCTTTCGAGACGCAATTTCACACAACGGTGGAGGCTCAAGGCAACCCCCTTGACTGGTGCGGCGAGGTCTTCCAAACGATAAGGCATTAAAAGTGATCGGGATGTCAATAACCTGGAATTCCACAGGTATCAATTTACTGTCCAAACCGAGAGGTCCAAAGGTAGCAACTCCAAGGGTGCTCGGGATGTCGAGATCGTAAGCTTTGGCTGTGAGGGAGGAAGGTTTTAAGTCCGTGGACTTGATGTCAACGAGCTTATGATCTTTGCCGGAAGGATGTTCATTCGGACCCATTATCAACCGGGACCCGAGGAGGCGTCGTTCATCCAATTGGATGTGATGAAGAGAGGCTGCGTTATGATCAGCCCCAAATTGAGGAGAGGCCGAGATACGTGAAAGTGATTATGTTCCCATAGTGGATGTTTCCAATCAGCATGCCACGTCATCGGGAGTAGCATCAGTGGGGACCAAGGTGCGGGCTAGGCTTTCTTCCCGGCTTTAGCTTGTGGGGATAGGATGAGGTGAGCCGGGGACCATAGAGATGTTGGCTGTGTTTGCTTTATTTGGGTGAGCACGGGATCCTCTTTTCGGGGTCGGGAGCTTCGGCTATCTTAGCATAGGGCGGCGGTTCTCCTCGGGTGCTTGATCGTGGCCTTCTTATGCTGCCTTGGGATTCCCTTGGAAGATTTGCCCGGATCGGGTCAACGGGTTAACTTCCTCATCGGTTGCTTCTTGACTAGATTTCTTCAATCTCATGCCAAGGTCGGCAGGGGAGCCTTTTTGGCTATCGGCCCTTTGGTTACGACGGAGTCTAGCAAGCATTTATTGGCTATGTGTAGCTCCTTGCAGGCGGCCCTTATAGCTACTTCCCAAGTCGCA